>SJYT01023103.1:172958-203258 GCA_006410635.1 Cephalophus harveyi
TGTTCATGGGGTTCTCAAGGCAAGAATACTGAAGTGGCTTGCCATTCCCTTCTCCAGTGGACCACGTTCTGTCAGCCCTCTCCACCATGACCCGCCCGTCTTGGGTTGCCCTGCAGGCATGGCTTGGTTTCATTGAGTTAGACAAGGCTGTGGTCCTAGTGTGATTAGATTGACTAGTTTTCTGTGAGTATGGTTTCAGTATGTCTGCCCTCTGATGCCCTCTTGCACCACCTATCATCTTACTTGGGTTTCTCTTACCTTGGGTGTGGGGTATCTCTTCACGGCTCCTTCAGCAAAGCACAGCCGCTGTTCCTTACCTTGGACAAGGGGTATCTCCTTACCGCCGCAGTTCCTGACCTTCGACGTGGGATAGATCCTCTAGGCCCTCCTGCGCCTGCACAGCCACTGATCCTTGGGTTGCTCCTCCCGGTCTCCGGCCCTGGCCTCGGACGTGGGTAGCTCCTCCCAGCTGCTGCCCCTGGCCTTGGGCTCAGGCTCAGGGTCACCGCCCCTGGCCTCGGGCGCGAGGTGGCTTCTCCCGACTGCCCCTGACCTCAGACGCGGGGTGTCTCCCCCCAGCCGCCACTGGCCTGGAAGTGGGGCAGCTCCTCCCGGCCGCCGCCCTGACCTCGGACGCGGGGTGTGTCCCCCCGCCCACCACTGGCCTCGGATGCGGGGTGGCTCCACCCAGCTGCCGCCCTGACCTCAGACGCCGGGTGTCTTCTCCTGGCCGCCCCTGCCCTCGGACATGGGGTGTCTCCTCTGTAACACAGGCAAATGCTAAGGAAAGGATTATGGCCAAAGTTTATAGTCTACTTCTAAGCCAAGACTGAAAAATACCTAAATTAAAGCAAGAGAATAGATCTGATGACCTATGTGAAGAGGCTATAATACATAATTGATTTATTGTTACCAGACACAATAAAAATTCCAGAAAAACCTGCAGGGTTAGAGGAAACAATATAATATCTATGACAGCTCTGTTTAGAATCACCACCAACCTGGTTTCACAAACTTCTAAGCAAGGATATCTATAGCTTTAATGACACTGTCATTCTGTCCCATCAATCTGTGAACTATCACATTAAGGACATGCCCCATCTCCCCCAGATACCTTCTAAAGCAACAAATAAGGAGACTTGAGGACAGAAGAAAGAAAACAAAAATTCCCTTTTAGGAGTTATATTTTGGAGTCTCAAATTGAGAGTTGGTTTTTCTTCTTTTTAACTAAGTTTCCTAAAGTCAATTTTTTTTCTTTTGCATTTTTATTTTGAGAGAAAAAAAATGACATACCAAATTGGGTCCATAGTGACATCAAGTGCTATTCTGAATATAGGCAACAGCTACTGAGATAATCAGACCCTTATCCTGCTTTGCAGATAGTAGTCAATAAATTTTTCATGCACAAATTCAGTACCATTTGTTGAAAGTAACCCAGTGCTTTTTTGAGCCAGAATACCTCTGGAGGTTGCCTAATTATTCTGTAAACTTTTAGTGCTACCCAGTAAGAGAGGATTGGAGTCATACGGTGAGATTTAAATTAGGTAGATCATCTGTTAGAGCTACAGTAAAACAGCATGAGGTTAGGCTTAAGAAGTAAACCTTCTTGTGGTTGTGTTAAAATGAAGTGGTGTCTTAATCAGCTAGGGCTGCCATAACAAAATACCACAGACTAGGTGGCTTAACCAACAGAAATTTATTTTCTCACAGTTCTGGAGATTGGAAGTCTGATATCAGATGCCAGTATGTTGGGGTTCTTTTTTTTAATTTATTTATTTTAATTAGAGGCTAATTACTTTACAATATTGTGGTGCTTTTTGCCATACATTGACATGAATCAGCCATAGGTGTACATGTGTTCCCCATCCTGAACCCCCCTCCCAGCTCCCTCCCCATCCCATCCCTCAGGGTCATCCCAGTGCACCAGCCCTGAGCACCCTGTCTCCTACATCAAACCTGGACTGGCGATCTGTTTCACGCACGATAATATACATGTTTCAATGTTATTCTCTCAAATCATCCCACTCTCACCTTCTCCCACCAAGTCCAAAAGTCTGTTCTTTACATCTGTGTCCCTTTTGCTGTCTCGCATATAGGGTCATAGTTACTATCTTTCTAAATTCCACATATATGCATTTATGTACTGCATTGGTGTTTTTCATTCTGACTTACTTCATTCTGTATAATAGGCTCCAGTTTCATCCACCTCATTAGAACTGATTCAAATGCATTCTATTTAATAGCTAAGTAATATTCCATTGTGTATATGTACCACCACTTTCTTATCCATTCATCTGCCAAGGGACATCTAGATTGCTTCCATGTCCTGGCTATTGTAAACAGTGCTGCGATGAACATTGGGGTGCACGTGTCTCTTTCAATTCTGGTTTCCTCAGTACATATGCCCAGCAGTGGGATTGCTGGGTTGTATGGCAGTTCTATTTCCATTTTTTTAAGGAACCTCCACACTGTTCTCCATAGTGGCTGTACTAGTTTGCATTCCCACCAACAGTGTAAGAGGGTTTCTTTTTCTCTGCACCCTCTCCAGCATTTATTGTTTGTAGACTTTTTTATAGCAGCCATCTGACAGACGTGAGATGGTACCTCATTGTGGTTTTAAACTGCATTTCTCTGATAATGAGTGATGTTGAGCATCTTTTCATGTGTTTATTAGCCATCTGTATGTCTTCTTTGGAGAAATGTCTGTTTATTTCTTTGGCCCGTTTTTTGATTGGGTCATTTATTTTTCTGGAATTGAGCTGCAAGAGCTGCTTGTATATATTTGAGATTAATTCTTTGTCAGTTGCTTCATTTACTATTATTTTCTCCATTCTTCAAGCTGTCTTTTCATCTTGCTTATGGTTTCCTTTGTTGTACAAAAGCTTTTAAGTTTAATTAGATCCTATTTGTTTAGTTTTGCTTTTATTTACATTACTCTGGGATGTGGGTCATAGAGGATCCTGCTGTGATTTATGTCAGAGAGTGTTTTGCCTATGCTTTCCTCTAAGAGTTTTATAGTTTCTGGTATTACGTTTAGATCTTTAATCCACTTTGAGTTTATTTTTGTGTATGGTGTTAGAAAGTGTTCCAGTTTCATTCTTTTACAAGTAGTTGACCAGTTTTCCCAGCACGACTTGTTAAAGAGATTGTCTTTTCTCCATTGTATATTCTTGCCTTCTTTGTTAAAGATAAGGTATCCATAGGTGTGTGGATTTATCTCTGGGCTTTCTATTTTGTTCCATTGATCTATATTTCTGTCTTTGTGCCAGTACCATACTGTCTTGATGACTGTGGCTTTGTAGTAGAGCCTGAAGTCAGGCAGGTTGATTCCTCCAGTTCCATTCTTCTTTCTCAAGATTGCTTTGGCTATTCGAGGTTTTTTGTATTTCCATACAAATCTTGAAATTATTTGTTCTAGTTCTGTGAAAAATACCGCTGGTAGCTTGATAGGGATTGCATTGAATCTATAGATTGCTTTGGGTAGTATACTCATTTTCACTATATTGATTCTTCCGATCCATGAACACGGTATATTTCTCCATCTATTAGTGTCCTCTTTGATTTCTTTCATCAGTGTTTTATAGTTTTCCATATATAGGTCTTTAGTTTCTTTAGGTAGATATATTCCTAAGTATTTTATTCTTTTCGTTGCAATGGTGAATGGAATTGTTTCCTTAATTTCTTTTTCTACTTTCTCATTATTAGTGTATAGGAATGCAAGGGATTTCTGTGTGTTGATTTTATATCCTGCAACTTTACTATATTCATTGATTAGCTCTAGTAATTTTCTGGTGGAGTCTTTAGGATTTTCTATGTAGAGGATCATGTCATCTGCAAACAGTGAGAGTTTTACTTCTTCTTTTCCAATTTGGATTCCTTTTATTTCTTTTTCTGCCCTGATTGCTGTGGCCAAAACTTCCAGAACTATGTTGAATAGTAGCGGTGAAAGTGGGCACCCTTGTCTTGTTCCTGACTTTAGGGGAAATGCTTTCAGTTTTTCACCATTGAGGATAATGTTTGCTGTGGGTTTGTCATATATAGCTTTTATTATGTTGAGGTATGTTCCTTCTATTCCTACTTTCTGGAGAGTTTTTATCATAAATGGATGTTGAATTTTGTCAAAGGCCTTCTCTGCATCTATTGAGATAATCATATGGCTTTTATTTTTCAATTTGTTAATGTGGTGAATTACATTGATTGATTTGCGGATATTGAAGAATCCTTGCATCCCTGGGATAAAGCCCACTTGGTCATGGTGTATGATCTTTTTAATGTGTTGTTGGATTCTGATTGCTAGAATTTTGTTAAGGATTTTTGCATCTATGTTCATCAGTGATATTGGCCTGTAGTTTTCTTTTTTGGTGACATCTTTGTCAGGTTTTGGTATTAGGGTGATGGTGGCCTCATAGAATGAGTTTGGAAGTTTACCTTCCTCTGCAATTTTCTGGAAGAGTCTCAGTAGGATAGGTGTTAGCTCTTCTCGAAATTTTTGGTAGAATTCAGCTGTGAAGCCGTCTGGACCTGGGCTTTTGTTTGCTGGAAGATTTCTGATTACAGTTTCAATTTCCGTGCTTGTGATGGGTCTGTTAAGATTTTCTATTTCTTCCTGGTTCAGTTTTGGAAGTTTGTATTTTTCTAAAAATTTGTCCATTTCTTCCACGTTGTCCAATTTATTGGCATATAATTGCTGATAGTAGTCTCTTATGATCCTTTGTATTTCTGTGTTGTCTGTTGTAATCTCTCCATTTTCATTTCTAATTTTATTGATTTGATTTTTCTCTCTTTGTTTCTTGATGAGTCTGGCTAATGGTTTGTCAATTTTATTTATTTTTTCAAAGAACCAGCTTTTGGCTTTGTTGATTTTTGCTATAGTCTCTTTTGTTTCTTTTGCATTTATTTCTGCCCTAATTTTTAAGATTTCTTTCCTTCTATTAGCTCTGGGGTTCTCCATTTCTTCCTTTTCTAGTTGCTTTAGGTGTAGAGTTAGGTTATTTATTTGACTTTTTTCTTGCTTCTTGAGGTGTGCCTGTATTGCTATGAACTTTCCTCTTAGCACTGCTTTTATAGTGTCCCATAGGTTTTGGGTTGTTGTGTTTTCATTTTCATTCGTTTCTATACATATTTTGATTTCTTTTTTGATTTCTTCTGTGATTTGTTGGTTATTTAGAAGTGTGTTGTTCAGCCTCCATATGTTGGAATTTTTAATAGTTTTTCTCTTGTAATTGAGATCTAATCTTAATGCATTATGGTCAGAGAAGATGCTTGGAATGATTTCGATTTTTTTGAATTTATCAAGGTTAGATTTATGGCCCAGGATGTGATCTATCCTGGAGAAGGTTCCGTGAGCACTTGAGAAAAAGGTGAAATTCATTGTTTTGGGGTGAAATGTCCTATAGATATCAATTAGGTCTAATTGTTCTATTGTATTATTTAAAGTTTGGGTTTCTTTGTTAATTTTCTGTTTAGTTGATCTGTCCATAGATGTAAGTGGGGTATTAAAGTCTCCCACTATTATTGTGTTATTGTTAATATCTCCTTTCATACTTGTTAGCATTTGTCTTACATATTGCGGTGCTCCTATGTTGGGTGCATATATATTTATAATTGTTATGTCTTCTTCTTGGATTGATCCTTTGATCATTATGTAGTGGCCTTCTTTGTCTCTTTTCACAGCCTTTGTTTTAAAGTCTATTTTATCGGATATGAGTATGGCTACTCCTGCTTTCTTTTGGTCTCTATTTGCATGGAATATCTTTTTCCAGCCCTTCACTTTCAGTCTGTATGTGTCCCTTGTTTTGAGGTGGGTCTCTTGTAGGCAGCATATATAGGGGTCTTGTTTTTGTATCCATTCAGCCAGTCTTTGTCTTTTGGTTGGGGCATTCAACCCATTTACGTTTAAGGTAATTATTGATAAGTATGATCCTGTTGCCATTTACTCTGTTGTTTTGGGTTCGATTTTATAAACCTTTTCTGTGTTTCCTGTCTAGAGAAGATCCTTTAGCATTTGTTAAAGGGGTGTTTTGGTAGTGCTGAATTCTCTCAGCTTTTGCTTATCTGTAAAGCTTTTGATTTCTCCTTCATATTTGAATGAGATCCTTGGTGGGTACAGTAATCTTGGTTGTAGGTTTTTCTCTTTCATCACTTTAAGTAAGTCCTGCCATTCCCTTCTGGCCTGAAGAGTTTCTATTGAAAGATCAACTGTTATCCTTATGGTAATCCCCTTGAGTGTTAGTTGTTGCTTTTCCCTTACTGCTTTTAATATTTGTTCTTTGTGTTTGATCTCTGTTAATTTGATTAATATGTGTCTTGGGGTGTTTCACCTGGGGTTTATCCTGTTTGAGACTCTCTGAGTTTCTTGGACTTGGGTGGTTATTTTCTTCCCCATTTTAGGGAAGTTTTCAACTATTATCTCCTCAAGTATTTTCTCATGGCCTTTCTTTTTGTCTTCTTCTTCTGGGACTCCTATGATTCGAATATTGGGTGTTTAACATTGTCTCTGAGGTTGTCTTCATTTCTTTTAATTTTTTTTTCTTTTTTCCTCTCTGCTTCATTTATTTACACCAGTCTATCTTCCACCTCACTTATCCTATCTTCTGCCTCAGTTATCCTACTATTGGTTCCCTCCAGAGTGCATTTGATCTCAGTTATTGCATTATTCAATTTAAGTCTGAATTTGGCAATAAGGAAGGAGTTCATGATGTGAGCCACAGTCAGACCCTGGTCTTGTTTTTGCTGACTGTATAGAGCTTCTCCAAGTTTTCATTCCAATCCCAAAGAAAGGCAATGCCAAAGAATGTTCAGGCTACCACGCAATTGCTCTCATCTCACACACTAGTAAAGTAATGTTCAAAATTCTCCAAGCCATGCTTCAACAATACATGAACTGTGAACTTCCAGACGTTCAAGCTGGTTTTAGAAAAAGCAGAGAAACTAGACATCAAATTGCCAACATCAGCTGCAATATAGAAAAAACGAGAGTTCCAGAAAAACATCTATTTCTGCTTTATTGACTATGCTAAAACCTTTGACTATGTGGGTCACAATAAACTGTGAAAAATACTGAAAGAGATGGGAATACCAGACCACCTGACCTGCCTCTTGAGAAACCTATATACAGGTCGGGAAGCAACAGTTAGAACTGGACATGGAAGAACAGACTGGTTCCAAATAGGAAAAGGAGCACGTCAAGGATGTATATTGTCACCCTGCTTATTTAACTTATATGCAGAGTACATCATGAGAAACGCTGGGCTGGAAGAAGCACAAGCTGGAATAAAAATTGCTGGGAGAAATATCAATAACCTCAAATATGCAGATGACACCACCCTTAGGGCAGAAAGTGAAGAGGAACTAAAAAGCCTCTTGATGAAAGTGAAAGAGGAGAGCGAAAAAGTTGGTTTAAAGCTCAACATTCAGAAAACGAAGATCATGGCATCCAGTCCCATCACTTCATGGAAAATAGATGGGGAAACAGTGGAAACAGTGGAAACAGTGTCAGACTTTATTTTTGGGAGCTCCAAAATCACTGCAGATGGTGATTGCAGCCATGAAATTAAAAGATGCTTACTCCTTGGAAGAAAAGTCATGATCAACCTAGATAGCATATTCAAAAGCAGAGACATTACTTTGCCGACTAAGGTCCGCCTAGTCAAGGCTATGGTTTTCCCAGTAGTCATGTATGGATGTGAGAGTTGGACTGTCAAGAAAGCTGCATGCCGAAGAATTGATGCTTTTGAACTGTGGTGTTGGAGAAGACTCTTGAGAGTCCCTTGGACTGCAAGGAGATCCAACCAGTCCATTCTGAAGGAGATCAACTCTGGGTGTTCTTTGGAAGGAATGATGCTAAAGCTGAAACTCCAGTACTTTGGCCGCCTCATGCAAANCATTCTGAAGGAGATCAACCCTGGGATTTCTTTGGAAGGAATGATGCTAAAGCTGAAACTCCAGTACTTTGGCCACCTCATGCAAAGAGTTGACTCATTGGAAAAGACTCTGATGCTGGGAGGGATTGGGGTCAGGAGGAGAAGGGGACGACAGAGGATGAGATGGCTGGATGGCATCACTGACTCGACGGATGTGAGTTTGAGTGAATCTCGGGAGTTGCTGATAGACAGGGAGGCCTGGTGTGCTGCGATTCATGGGGTCACAAAGAGTCAGACACGACTGAGTGACTGAACTGAACTGATTTCATTATTCATTATTGATTGACTCTTTTATTTCTTCTAGGTCCTTGTTAACCTTTCTTACTTCTTCTCACTTCTTGTCTCCAGACTATTTATCTGTAACTCCATTTTGTTTTCAAGATTTTGGATCATTTTTACTATCATTATTCTGATTTCTTTTTCATTCAGACTCCCTATTTCCTCCTCTTTTGTTTGGCTTGATGGACATTTATCATGTTCCTTTACCTGCTGAATATTTCTCTGCCTTTTCATGTTGTTTAGATTGCTGTGTTTGGTGTGGCCTTTCTGTATGCTGGAAGTTTGTGGTTCCTCTTTATTGTGGAGGTTGCTCCCTGTAAGTGGGGTTGGACAAGTGGCTTGTCAAGGTTTCCTGGTTAGGGAAGCTTGCATCAGTGTTCTGGTTGGTGGAGCTGGATCTTTTCTCTCTGAGTGCAATGAAGTGTCCAGTAAAGAGTTTTGAGGTGTCTATGGGCTTGGTGTGACTTTTGGCCTCCTGTATTTTAATGCTCATGGTTATGTTCCTGCATTGTTGGAGAATTAGCTTGGTATGTCTTGCCCTGAAACTTGTTGGCTCTTGGGTAGAGCTTGGTTTCAGTGTAGGTATGGAGGCTTTTGGACTAGCTCTTGTTGATTAGTGTTCCCTGGAATCAGGAGTTCTCTGGTGTTCTCACGTTTTTGGATTTAAGCCTCCTGCCTATGGCTTTCAGTCTTATTCTTACAGTAGCCTCAAGACTTCTCCTTTCATACAGCACAGATAATAAAACATCTAGGTTAATGGTGAAAAGATTCTCCACAGTGAGAGACACCCAGAGAGGTTCACAGTTACATGGAGAAGAGAAGAGGGAGGAGAGAGATAGAGGTGACCAGGAGGAGAGGAAGGGGAGTCAAAAGGAGAGAGACCAATCTAGCCAGTAATCAGTTCCCTAAGTGTTCTCCATAGCCCAGAACACCCAAGGAGATTTACAGAGTTAAGTAGGGAAGAGAAGGGGGAGGGAGGAGATAGAGGTGACCTGGGGGAGAAAAAGGAAAATCAAAAGGGGAGAGAGCAATCAAGCCAGTAATCACACTCCTAAGTAAAAATGGGTACTGAAGATTGGATTCTTATAAGTACAAAATTGATAACAAATACCAAAAAGCAAAGATTAAAAATCTAGAGTAGAGGTTAGACTCTCAAAAATACAATATTAATATATATATATATGAAATTTGCTTTAAAAATGGGGTCTTTTTTTGCAAGGTAATAATAGGTTTTAAAAATGAAAATTAAAGGAGTAATAAAGAACTTTAAAATTTAAAAAAATTAAAAATGATAATAATAAAATATATCTAGGAATTTCTCTGGAGCTGTTGAGGGCAATGAGGGGTCAGTTCAGTTTCAGATAGTTCCTTGTTCCAGCTTATACTTCTTCTCAAGATCTATAGGCCCCTTCCAATGTAGTCACTGCTAACTATATGGTTTTAATCTGTTGCACCTGTCACTTCCAAAGCTGTTCCCTCTTCTTTGTTTATTTTGGCTTCCTCTGTTTGCAAGTCTCTTCAGTGTCTAATTTCCATTCTGACACAAGGGGACGAAGGTGGTCATTTATTTAGGCTCACTTGTTCAGTTGTGCTGTGGGGAGGGTGAAACACTGCAAACAAATATCACTGGCATATGTGGGGAGTGCTCACAGTGTCTGGGCCACACTGGGTTTGCCCCCAGTCATGCATTTGTGCTTTCCAGGTTTACACTGCTTAGGCTCTGGGTTGCTCTGCAGGGGAACTATCTAAGATGGGCCCTGCATTGTGTGCACTTCCCTGGTCTAAGCCACTCAAGTTCAGGTTCTTGGGTACTCCACAAAGGCACAGATTCTGTTGAGCCTGAATTTTGTGCCTTTCCCAGGTCCAAGCAGTTCAGGTAACCAGATGCTTGGCAAGCACACTCTCCCCAGGTGGGTGGTGCGTCTTATCACCTCCCCAGTCCCAGCTGCTCAGTTTCCCAGGGGTACCGTGAGAGTGCCATGTCAGGTATGCCATGTGTCTCCTTTGGGAAGCTGATCTCTGACTGTGACCCTCCTGGCAGATGTCAACCATCCAGGATCCCAGGAAGACTTGGTTAGCAACTGGGAGCCTGCTCACAGTTTGATGGAGGATGATGGCTCTGTGGCCGAGATTGCCCCTTGCCTTCTGGCTCTGGCTGTTGCCCACCTGCCTCTCTGCCTCTGGCGGGGGGAGTGGCCTGTCTGCAGCCAGCTAGCTCTCTTCTGGTATTCACTCAGTCTTTTGTTCTGTAAGCAGACCAGGTTGTGCCTTAGAGCTTTTCACGGGAAAGTTTTCTCTCTCTCTCTCTTTTTTTTAATTTTCTCTCTCTCTCTGGCTATCCCACAATTTGGGTTGCTATCTCACATTAGCTCCCTCAGTTTGTCCTCAGGGCACTCAAGCCCAGTCCTTACCCTAAGTAATGCAACCTGTGCCTCCGTGTTCAGCCCCCATTCGCTGCTGGCAGAGGCAAGCATCTGGGCTACTTCACCACTGGGAGTTACAGTTAGGTGCATAATCTGTGGGTTTTTGGGTTTTTGGTTTTTTTTTTTTCCCTCCCAGTTATGTTCCCCTCTGAGATTCCAAAACTCCCCACAGACATGCTGGTGAGAGGGTTTCCTGATGTTTGGAAACTTCTTCTCCTTCACAACTCCCTCCCTGGGACGGGTTTCCATCCCTAACTCTTTTGACTTTCTTTTTATCTTTTATATTTTGTCCTATCTCCTTTCGAAAAGAATGGGCTGCCTTTCTGGGTGCTTGATGTCCTCTGCCAGCATTCAAAAGTTGTTTTGTGGAATGTGTTCAGCGTTCAAGTGATCTTTCGAAGAATTTGTCGGGGAGAAAGTGATCTTCCCATCCTAGTCCTTTGCCATCTTAGGACAGCCCCCTATGGTGGGGTTCTGATGAAAGCTGTCTTCCTGGCTTTTGGATAGCTGGATAACTGTTACGTCCTCTCAGGGCAGAAATAACAGAGAGAAACAGACACAGAGAGGCAGAGAGACAGAAATAGAGAAACACTCTTATATCTCTTCTGAGCAGGGCACTAATTCCACCATGAGAGCCCCCCTCTCATGACTTAATCTGAACCCAACTGGCTCCCAAAGACCATCATATCCAAGTACCATCACATTGGGAGTGAAGACTTTACCATATGAATTTGGGGTGGGAAATAACTCCATCTATAGCAAGGTGGCTTTCACTTGTATATTGTATTTTTCTTAGTCATATTCCAAACTCTATTTCTGTGATAGTTTTGAACTATGAGAAACTTCTACATGTTGTTTTGACACAGATAGAACCCAACCCTCCTATCCTAGGTGTGATGTCTAAGAGCTTTTAATTTTGGCAGTCTGGCCTGTTGTATTGTTTACAGTCTAAGAAGTTATTTATAGGTGCACCCAGTCAACTGATATACTGGCTAATTTATTAGAAAGAACTGATATTAATGGGACTAAGTTGGTCCGACTCATCTCTTGACCAAATCACCAAAAATTATTGTCAGGCACTGAACACATATCAGTTAAAGGATAACAAGTGAATGTTAGCAGATCCAGAAACTGAAAGCAGCATAAAAATGTAAAAAACAACACTCTTATATCTCTTCTGAGCAGGGCACTAATTCCACCATGAGAGCCCCCCTCTCATGACTTAATCTGAACCCAACTGGCTCCCAAAGACCATCATATCCAAGTACCATCACATTGGGAGTGAAGACTTTACCAGGAGATAAAGAACAAAAGTATTCAGATTAAATCATGATAACCTGTGGTTTAGTCAGCTAGATCTTATTCTGTGGGTCTTGGGTACTTGCCTACTTCATATAGCTATCAAGTGTGCATGCGTGTGGGCATGCTAAGTTGCTTCACTTGTGTCCAACACTTTGAGACCTTGTGGACTTTAGTCCACCAGATACTCAGTCCCTGGCATTCTCCAGGCAAGAATAGTGGAGTGGGTTGCCATTTCCTTCTCCAGGGGATTTTCCGGATCCAGGGATTGAACCTGAATCTCTTATGTCTCCTACATTGGCAGGTGGGTTCTTTACTACTAACACCACCTGGGAAGCCTTGATCCAAATATCTCTCTTCTCAAAAAATATCTGTTTCTTGAGGATACCCATGAGTCATCACCTTAAAGCTCTTGACTAGGAGTCTCCTGTGAGCTGCAGATGGTTTATACCTCTTAAACTGGTAGATATAAATCAAGAATCAACCCCTCAAATATTTACTATGGTGCTAATGGTTAACAAGTAGGTGCTAATGTTGATTCCATAAGAATTCCAGGACTATCCATCTTTGACATCTTTTCCAGAAAACCAAATTGCCACATTTTAAGTTATGCAAACCTTATTTGGGATAATGTTGAGGAAAAAGTGCTGTACCTGGTGATGATAAGGCTGAATATACTGCATAAGTCCATGTAGTATTCGGTTATGTCTGCTTACAACAGGGCAGTGTCTAGGACTAAAGGTAATATTCCTAAATTTATGAATCAGCTTGTTTCTAATCCTTAACAATAAGGTTGATGAATATAAAAGGAATGCATGTCATTATCATTAAGATCAATAGAAATACTTCAGATCATGGAAGATCAAAGGACTCAGAACTCTGAAATGTTACATTTTAAAATTCCATTTGTTCTTTCCTTCTTTCTCAAAGATTGAGGGTTTTGCTTTTGAGACCTTGAAGTAACAAGGCCTTGGGGCTTCCCTGGTGGCTCAGTCAGTAAAGAATCTGCCTGCAATGTAGGAGACCCAGGTTAAATCCCTGGGACAGGAAGATTCCCTGGATAAGGAAATGGCAAACCACTGCAATATTCTTGCATGGAAATCCCATGGACAGAGCAAAACGGCAGGCCACAGTCCTGGGATTGCCAGAGTCAGACACAAATTCGTGACAAAACCACAACCAACAACAACAAGGCCTTGAAAATCTCTTAAATGAGATCTCTAGACAAATGGGTGCTCTATCACTGGAAAGAGAACAAATGAATATCAAGCAGCCATTTCACCACCATTGTATCTCAGCTCTTTGACTGGAAAACCTACAACTAATCTTCAGAATAAACAATGACCAAGATATTTAAAATTCATTCTATGGATAGACAACAAGGTCCTACTTTATAGCACAAGGAACTGTACTCAACTATACTATGATAGACTCAATATCCTGTGATAAACCATCTGGAAAATATTTTAAAGAAAGAATATTAAAAATGACTCACTTTGCTTTACAGCAGAAATTAACACAGGGCTTCCCAGGTGGTACAGTGCTAATGAATCCACCTGCTAATTCAGGAGACACAAGAGACTTGGGTTTGATCTCTGGGTTGGAGAAATCCCCTGGAGAAGGAAATGTCAACCTATTCCAATATTCTTGCCTGGAAAATTCCATGGACAGAGGAGCTTGGTGGGCTACAGACCATGGGGTTGTAAAGAGTCAGACAAAACTGGGCAACTTAGCATGCACATACACAGAATTGTAAATTGTAAATTATGGAATTGTAAAGCAACTATATTTCAGTTAAACATAGGCTCAGAGGTTAAAGCATCTGCCTACAATCTGGGAGACCTGGGTTTGATCCCTGGGTCTGGAAGATCCCCTGGAGAAGGAAATGGCAACCCACTCCAGTATTCTTGCCTGGAGAATCCCATGGATGGAGGAGCCTGGTGGGCTACAGTCCACGGGGTCGCAAAAGAGTCGGACACGACTGAGCGACTTCACTTAACTTAAAAATAAAACTCATTTTAGTTATTTGTTAAATAAAAGGCATTTTGAGATTTTCAGAGCTTTGGATTGCTGGGCACAGCAAGGTAAGGGCCTTGATTAGTAAGCTGTGAAATGCAGCTGATTCAGTTGTTTTACAGCATATCTCTCAGGAGCAAGAGCATCTTGGAGCAAGCACCTAACTTTTTCTGGCTTGGTTTCAATATTGTTTAATATTGAGACAGGAAAGTGGTAATACATACTACAGGAAGAAGAAATTATGTTTGTTTCCATTTTCAAGAGCAAAATAAAATAAAACAAATCAGAGATCTATGTCTGGGAAAGAATTTTGGGTATGATTCTTGGCATTAGAACCTACTAGAAACAAATAGATCTATTAAATCTCTCAGATAAATACATTGCCAAAAGAAACTCTGGACTGGATTTAAGAATACCTTTAATTCTTTAAAAAATAAAGAAATTGCATCAGCACTTACTGACTATGAAAATTATATAGCTCTAAGGATGTCATACTCCCCTCCAAAATTCCTGCTTCTATTGCTACCACAGAAGATAATGGACAAGGAAGATTCTTTTGTCCAGTGGAACCAAATGTGATAGACAATTCTAGACAAGAGAATTCCCTCTAAAAAAAAAAAAAAAAAGAATCAAAATCTAGCAAGCATCCCCCAAAGGCCAGATAGAGGGTCTTCACTGTGCCTTCCAATAGAAAGTATTAATGTGTGGACCAGAGAAAACTGGGTGTTTCCCAATATTCCATTTGGAGAATGGAAGTTTCTAGTGTATTATTTTGTCTCTACTTTGCCACCATATATGGGACATGTGGGGAACCAGGGATCTGAGGTGAGGAGGGTGACTAATTTGCTTTAGTTTTGCTGTTTAGTTTACAGATCAGCAGAAAACATGGACCCACATGTAGATTTGAAAAAGAAGATGCTGCATAACAAAGAGATCTTGAACTTGGAGCTAGATGCTACCTTAGGAGGTGTATGGGCATAATTTCTTATCCAGTTTATATAAACTGAAAGGGCTAGTTGCTCTGTTAGCCTCACTCTTTACAATCCCATGGACTGTAGCCCACAAGGCTCCTCTGTCCATGGAATTCTCCAGGAAACAACACTGGAGTTCCCTGGTGGCTCAGAGCTTAAAGTGTCTGCCTCCTATGCGGGAGACCTGGGTTCGATCCCTGGGTCGGGAAGATCCCCTGGAGAAGAAAATGGCAACCCACTCTGGTATTCTTGCCTGGAGAATCCCATGGACAGAGAAGCCTAGTAGGTTATAGTCCACGGGGTCACAAAGAGTCGGACACGACTGAGTGACTTCACCTCACCTCACCTCAGCACTGGAGTGGATGGCCATTCCCTTCTCCAGGGGATCTTCCAACACAGGGATGGAACATGGGTCCCCTGCATTGCAGGTGGATCCTTTACTGTCTGAGTCACCAGGGAAGCCCCATATAACATTGCAATCAGGCAAATTTTCTTTCCTCTATGTTAAAATAATATTCAGACCAAAGCAAAATTAACTTAGTTACTTCCTCTGGGACATAGTTATTCCTGAAAAATAAGATTGTGAAACAGCTATCAATATACAGAGAGATGTAGATATAGACATAGAAGAAGTTGAAGTTGAATGGTTCAATGAAGACCTACAAGACCTTCTAGAACTAGCACCCAAAAAAGATGTACTTTTCTTCATGGGACTGGAATGCAAAAGTAGCAAGTCAAGAGATACCTGAGTAGCAGGAAAGTTTGGCCTTAGTGTACAAAATGAAGCAGGTCAAAGGCTGACAGAGTTTTGCCAAGAGAATGCACTGGTCATAGCAAACAGCTTCTTCTGACAACACAAGAGACAACTCTACACATGGACATCAACAGATTTCAATACTGAAATCAGTATTCTTCACAGCCAAAGATGGAGAAGCACTATACAGTCAGCAAAAACAAGACCAGGAGCTGATGGTGGCTCAGATCATGAACTCCTTATTGCAAAATTTAGACTTAAATTGAACAACATAGGAAAACTGCTAGGCCATTAGGGATGACTAAACCAAATCCCTTACAATTATACAGTGGAAGTGACAAATAGATTCAAGAGATTATATCTGAGAGACAAAGTGACTGAAGAACTGTGGATGGAGATTCAAAACATTGTACAGGAGGCAGTGATCGAAACAATCACCAAGAAAAAGAAATACAAAAAGGCAGAATGGTTGTCTGAAGAGGACTTAAAAATACCTGAGAAAAGAAGAGAAGTGAAAGGCAAAGGAGAAAAGGAGATATATCCCTCTGAATGAAGCGCTCCAGAGAATAGCAGGGAGAGATAAGAAAGCCTTCCTCAGTGATCAATGCAAAGAAATAGAGGAAAACAATAGACTGGAAAAGACTAGCAATCTTTTCAAGTAAATTAGAGATACCAAGGGACCATTTCATGCAAAGATGGGCACAATAAAGGACAGAAATGTTATGGACCTAAAAGAAGCAGAAGATATTAAGAAGAGGTGGCAAGAATATGTACAACTGTAAAAAATAAGTGTTAATGACCCAAATAACGATGATGGTGTGATCACTCACCTAGACATTTTAGAGTGTGAAGTCAAGTAGGCCTTAGGAAGTATCACTATGAACAAAGCAAGTGGAGGAGATATGATTCCAGCTAAGCTATTTCAAATCCTAAAAGATGATACTGTTAAAGTGCTGCACTCAATATACAAGCAAATTTGGAAAACTCGGCAGTGGCCACAGGACTGGAAAAGGTCAGTTTTCATTCCAATCCCAAGAAGGGCAAAGCCAAAGAATGTTCAAACTACCACACAATTGCACTCCATTTCACATGCTAGCAAAGTAATGCTCAAAATTCTCCAAGCTAGGCTTCAACAGTATGTGAACCAAGAACTCCCAGATGTTCAAGTTGGATTTAGAAAAGCCTGAGGAACCAGAGACCAAATTGCCAATATCCATTAGATCCAAGAAAAATTTAGAGAATTCCAGAAAAACATCTACTTCTGCTTCATTGACTACACTAAAGCCTTTGACTGTGTAGATCACAACAAACTGTGGAAAATTCTTAAAGAGATGGGAATATCAGACCACCTTACCTTCCTCCTGAAAAACCTGTATGCCGGTGAAGAAACAACAGTTAGAACAAGACATAGGACAATGGACTGGTTCCAAATTGGGCAAGGAGTACATCAGGGCTATATATTGTCACTCTGCATATTTAACTTATATGCAGAGTATATAAAGAGAGTACATAATGAAAAATGCAAGCTGGATGAATCGCAAGCTGGAATCCAAGATTTCCGGGAGAAATATAAATAACCTCATATATGCAGCAGAGAAGGCAATGGTACCCTACTCCAGTACTCTTGCTTGGAAAATCCCATGGATGGAGGAGCCTGGTAGGCTGCAGTTCATGGGGTCGCTAAGAGTTGGACATGACTGAGCATCTTCACTTTCACTTTTCACTTTCATGTATTGGAGAAGGAAATGGCAACCCACTTCGGTGTTCTTGCCTGGAGAATCCCAGGGACGGGAGTCTGGTGGGCTGCCATCTATGGGGTCACACAGAGTCAGACATGACTGAAGTGACTTAGCAGCAGCAGCATATATGCAGATGACACTACCCTTATGGCAGAAAGTGAAGAGGAACTGAAGAGTCTCTTGATGAAAGTGAAAGAGGGGAGTGAAAAAGCTGACTTAAACCTCAACATTCAGAAAACTAAGATCAAGGCATCTGCTCCCATCATTTCATGGCAAATAGATGGGGAAACAATGAAAACAGTGAGAGACTTTATTTTCTTGGCTCCATAATCTGCAGATGGTAACTGCACTCTTGAAGTTAAAAGACACTTGCTCCTTAGAAGAAAACCTATGGCAAACCTAGACAGCATATGAAAAAGCAGAGACATCACTTTGCCAACAAAGATTCATATAATCAAATCAATGGTTTTTCCAGTAGTCATGTATGGGTGTGAAAGTTAGACCATAAAGAAGGCTGAGTGCTAAAGAATTGATCTTTTGAACTGTGGTGCTAGAGAAGACTCTTGAGAGTCCCTTGAACTGCAAAGAGATCTAACCAGTCAATCCTAAAGGAAATCAATCTTAAATATTCATTGGAAGGACTGGTGCTAAAGCTGAACTCAAATGATTTGGCCACCTGATGCAAAGAACTGGCTCTTTAGAAAAGACCCTGATGCTAGGAAAGACTCAAGGCAGGAGATGAGATGGTTGGATGACATCACCAACTCAACGGACATGAGTTTGCTCAATCTCAGGGAGATGGTGATGGACAAGGAAGCCTGACATGCTGCAGTCCATGGGGTCACAAAGAGTGACCCCATGACACAACTGAGAGACTGAACAACAAATAGAGTTACAGACACAGATATAGCTAATAAGTAATAAGAGCAGAATGTGGCAGAGTCTAGTCAATTATTCACCAGAAACTCTTCTTACTGAGCCCATAGTCAGGTTATATTCCCTCACCTGAAGTTGATGTAATGTTTCCCTCAATCCTACCCAATATAACATAAGCAGACCTGATGTGTGACTGTGCGATTATACACTCCCTACAAATGATCCTCCAAGCTCTCTTATCCTTTGTGGCTTGAGGTGGACAACCACAGTGACTTTGGAAATTATGTGGTAAGAATGATAGAATCACAAGATGCAAGGAGACTAGTCCCAGAACCACTATAAGGAGGAAAGCCACCTGCAGACCAGAAATATCAATTGGTTGGTTTTATAAACCAGAAATAAACCTTTATTCTTTTAAGTCACTGAAATGTGGCAAACTGCTTGTTACAACAGCCAGTTCAGTTCAGTTCAGTTCAGTCGCTCAGTCGTGTCCGACTCTTTGCGACCCCATGAATCGCAGCACGCCAGGCCTCCCTGTTCATCACCATCTCTCGGAGTTCACTCAAACTCACATCCATCGAGTCAATTGAGTGCAGCACTTTCACAGCATCATCTTTCAGGATTTGAAACAGCTCAACTGGAATTCCATCACCTCCACTAGCTTTGTTCGTAGTGATGCTTTCTAAGGCCCACTTGACTTCACATTCCAAGATGTCTGGCTCTAGATTAGTGATCACATCATCATGATTATCTGGGTCGTGAAGATCTTTTTTGTACAGTTCTTCTGTGTATTCTTGCCACCTCTTCTTAATATCTTCTGCTTCTGTTAGGTCCATACCATTTCTGTCCTTTATCGAGCCCATCCTTGCATGAAATGGTCCCTTGGTATCTCTAATTTTCTTGAAGAGATCTCTAGTCTTTCCCATTCTGTTATTTTCCTCTATTTCTTTGCATTGATCGCTGAAGAAGGCTTTCTTATCTCTTCTTGCTATTCTTTGGAACTCTGCATTCAGGTGCTTATATCTTTCCTTTTCTCCTTTGCTTTTCGCCTCTCTTCTTTTCACAGCTATTTGTAAGGCCTCCCCAGACAGCCATTTTGCTTTTTTGCATTTCTTTTCCATGGGGATGGTCTTGATCCCTGTCTCCCGTACAATGTCACGAACCTCATTCCATTCATTCCATAGTTCTTCAGGCACTCTATCTATCAGATCTAGGCCAACACCACCCTAATTAATATATTAGTTAACTGCCATTTGGAGCAGATTTAGACTCAAACACACACCTGGCTTGGTAAACAGAACAAAAGCATGATTCCCCCCACTACACTCCCCGCCGCCATATCCCCTATATGAACAACTATGCAGAGAGACCCTCTATTTTCTTTATTCACCATTCTTTTTCAAATAGACTCTTGCAGGCTACAGGGCAGAAAATGTGTGTTAGATTTATTTTTGCGTCTTCTCAGTAAAGCAGGAGGTGAGCACTCAACAATATCCATTGAATTCATTTGAATTTCTCAACTGTTACGTTCCAACAGAAACTGCTTCTACTTAGTAGCCTGAGATTTCTCAAACATCTTTCCGGCAAAGACTATGCTTTACTAAAGTTCTTCTATAATACTTCAGGGGAAAGTGTGAATTCCAATACATTTTTAGTGAAGAAAGAAAAACCTACTGGGGAAATAAGGTTTTCAAGTTAATAGGTCAATACTAAGCTGTCAAAATCTTTCAAGCAGTTAAGAAAAATCTTTAATTCCCCTAAGTCCCATAAATAGGTGTCAGTCTCAGGTCAAGGTACTCTGTTCATGCTGCCCTAGAAGTGGATATGCAAGAATTTCTATGTTTATAACCATAGGAAATCCTATATACAAAATGAGTCAAAAATCAATAGACAAGAGTCACCAAAATGTACTGCAAAAACTCTGTATCCTCTATTTTTAACATAATATGTGTCATTACCTCCTGAGTAGTTTGTGGAAAATTGGCACATTAAAAGGTACCAAGCTGAATCTAAAGTCTATATCAGGTTCTGAACTAATAATATGAAAATGTAGCAAAAACACATCTGTAATTAACAATAGATGCTTTCTAAGACCTATTTGACTTCACATTCCAGGATGTCTGGCTCTAGGTGAGTGATCACACCATCATGATTATCTGGATTGTGAAAATCTTTTTTGTATAGTTTTTCTGTGTAAAATTCTCCAAGTCAGGCTTCAACAGTACAGTTAGTCTGTGTATTCTTGCCACCTCTTCTTAATATCTTCTGCTCCTGTTAGGTCCATACAATTTCTGTCCTTTATTGAGCCCATCTTTGCAAGAAATGTTCCCTTGGTATCTCTAATTTTCTTAAAGAGATCTCTAGTCTTTCTATATTCTATTGTTTTTCTCTATTTCTTTGCACTGATCACCGAGGAAGGCTTTCTTATACCAGACCACCTGACTTGCCTCTTGAGAAATCTGTATGCAGGTCAGGAAGCAAGTTACAACTAGACATGGAACAACAGACTCGTTTCAAACAGGAAAAGGAGTATGTCAAGGCTGTAGTCACCATGCTTATTTAACTTATATTCAGAGTACATCATGAGAAACCCTGGGCTGGAATGAAGCACAACCTGGAATCAAGATTGCTGGGAGAAATATCAGTAACTTCAGATATGCAGACTACACCACCCTTATGGCAGAAAGTGAAGAACTAAAGAGCCTCTTGATGAAAGTGAAAAGGAAGAGTGAAAAAGTTGGCTTAAAGCTCAACATTCAGTAAACGAAGATCATGGCATCCGGTCCCATCACTTCATGGCAATAGATGGAGAATCAGTAGCAACAGTGGCAGACATTATTTTTTTGAGCTCCAAAATCATCACAGATGGTGACTGCAGCCATGAAATTAAAAGACACTTACTCCTTGGGAGAAAAGTTATGACCAACCTAGACAGCATATTAAAAAGCAGAGACATTACTTTGCCAACAAAGGTCCATCTAGTCAAAGCTATGGTTTTTCCAATAGTCATGTATGGTTGTGAGAGTTGGACTATAAAGAAAACTGAGCACTGCAGAATTGATGCTTTTGAACTGTGATGTTGGAGAAGACTCTTGAGAGTCCCTTGGACTGCAAGGAAATCCAACCAGTCCATCCTAAAGGAGATTAGTCCTGAATGTTCATTGGAAGGACTGATGTTGAAGCTGAAACTCCAGTACTCTGACCACCTGATGCAAAGAACTGACTCATTAGAAAAGACCCTGATGCTGGGAAAGACTGAAGGCAGGAGGAGAAGGGGACTACAGAGCATGAGATAGTTGGATGGCATCACTGACTCAAATGGACATGCGTTGGTGGACTCAGCTGATTCAATGGACTCAATGAACAAACTCCAAGACATAGTGAAGCACGGGGAATCCTGGTGTGCTGCAGTCCATGGGGTCACAGAGGGTTGCACATAACTGAGTGACAGAAAGATTGAAGTGGGAGGAGAAGGGGACGACAGAGGATGAGAAGGTTGGATGGCACCACTGACTCAATGGACATGAGTAAGTAAATCCAGGAGTTGGTGATGGACAGGGAGGTCTGGCATGCTGCAGTACATGGGGTCGCAAAGAGTCAGACAGGACTGAGCAATTGAACTGAACTGAATTTTTTGCATCTTCTCCAGAGACCAGCTCCTGGCAATCTTCTTTTGAGATGTGTGCTTGATTGCATGTGACCCCTTCACTAAAAATCATACGTATATTACATGTGACCCCTTCACCAAAATCATATGTATATGCTCCCCCAGACCTCATCAGAACTGTTCCTCAGAGTTAGGAGTCTGTCTCCTAGACTTTCATCATCAGTTCAGTTCAGTTCAGTTCAGTCGCTCAGTCGTGTCCGACTCTTTGCAACCCCATGAATCGCAGCACACCAGGCCTCCCTGTCCATCACCAACTCCCGGAGTTCACTCAGATTCATGTCCATCGAGTCAGTGATGCCATCCAGCCATCTCATCCTCTGTCGTCCCCTTCTCCTCCTGCCCCAATCCCTCCCAGCATCAGTCTTTTCCAATGAGTCAATTCTTCACAGGAGGTGGTCAAAGTACTGGAGTTTCAGCTTTAGCATCATTCCTTCCAAAGAAATCCCAGGGCTGATCTCCTTCAGAATGGACTGGTTGGATCTCCTTGCAGTCCAAGGGACTCTCAGGAGTCTTCTCCAACACCACAGTTCAAAAGCATCAATTCTTCAGTGCTCAGCCTTCTTCACAGTCCAACTCTCACAAGGTAGTTTGAGCATTCTTTGGCATTGCCTTTCTTTGGGATTGGAATGGAAACTGACCTTTTCCAGTCCTGTGGCTACTGCTGAGTTTTCCAAATTTGCTGGCATATTGAGTGCAGCACTTTCACAGCATCATCTTCATCATCAGGAAGCCCCAAATAAAACTGAACTGACAGATCTCAAGTTGTGTATTTTTTTCCCAGTAATCACTAGCCAATTCTATAAAACTATAATGCTTCTAAAGCCAGGCAGAACAATTTTCCTTTTTTTGTAGTCTACTAGCAACCAAGGAGCTTCCCAAGTGGCTCAGCAGTAAAGAATCTGCATGCAGTGAAGGAGACACAGGAGACGTGGGTTCAATCTCCTGGATTGTGGAAGATCCCCTGGAGGAGAGCATGGCAACCCACTCTAACATTCTTGTCTGCAAAATTCCATGGACAGAGGAGCTTGGCAGGCTGCATTCCATCAGATCACAAAGAGTCAGACACAACTGAAGCAATGAAACACATGCACATAGAGCAACCCAAGATTCAAGAAAACAAAACTATATTAATCACAATATTTCATCCAATTTCTCTTTGCGTATCAACCAGGGAATCAAAGCAAACCACAGAAGGCAACCAAAGAATATCAGAGATTTTCTGTCTCTTTAACTTTACCACATTAGCCAAGAATAATTAGGAACAGTCTGAAAGGAATCGATTTTGGTTTTTTTTAAGGCAACAATTCACACTTCAGCATTTATGCAAATTTGGGTAATTTAAATGTATGAGATGATTAAGAAAGAATAATCTCTTTAACTCCCCAAGAGTCTGTATGTTCTTTTCTCCTTATGCAAATTTCTAGGATAGTCTCTTCTTTGATTCTTTTCTTAGATCATCATACTGCTTAAAATAAAGCATTGTAAATATACACAATAAAATCGGAATTTTGCCTATGGCTTCATGTGAGTCTATGTAAACACTTGGCAGGAGAGGTATTTTAACTATTTTTGAATTGTCACTTGCTTATGTGGAAAATGGTGATGGAGGAAAATATAAAGGCAGATATCTATGTAAACTCTTCAGGATAATTTGTCAAGTTTGATAAATGTAGTGCCCACATCTAAACTCTTAAATGCCCTACTACTCTGTGCCCTTGCATCAATTAACATTTAATTTGACTTTTTAACAACCTCGCTATCACTAGTTTTTTCATGCCTGTGAAGCTAACAAATGTTAGCTTTTCAAAGCTGACAGTTTATGATTACTTATAACCAACACAATTTCAGGGTAATGAAATAAGAGATTAATGGACCACTGGGATGATGCAGCCACAGGGCTTGCTTAAAAAGAGAGATGAACTACAATCATGGTGAATGCCTCTTCTGAATAAACATATTTGAAGACCGTAGTCCATGGGGTCGCAGAGTCGGCCATGACTGAGCAGCTTTCACTTTCACATACTAATGTCAAGAGGGAAAACCTCAACCTAATTACATTAACAGTGCTTCTAATTGTACACTTCAGAAGTGATTTAAGGCCCCTGTCTATAAAAATTCTTCCACTACAACATATCTGGTATTGGAAGTGAAACAAACAAACAAAAAAATGTGTCAAGAAAAAGTATGATTTAACAGCATGAAGAAAGCAATAATTTAAGACTCAAATTAATAAAACAGTATCACTATTTTGCTATAGAAGAAAGCAATAGATTTGAAAGTAATTTTATATACTTTTTATACACACACGCATACTTGATGTTTAGAAAACATACTGAAATACTAGCTGCATTAAACTTAAAAAAAAATAACTGTAGTCCTGAATTAGTCAATGCCTGAGAGGAGTCATTAAGCTGTCTTTTTGAGGATGCTCATAGCATTTTATACCTCTAAATGAAATTCTTTGAATAGAGGATAAGTGTTAAAAAGAAAATTCATGTAGGTATTTGGACATCACCCAGATACATACAAATATAACAAATATCTATATAGTATATGTTTATAATACATATTTATACATATATATAAATATATTAATAGGATTACTTTACAGAAAATCAATGAAGCTTGATAACCACCACATATTCAACTTCTTCCTATTCTTCAAGATCCATCCAATAAATATTAGGTTTTCAGTGCCTTTCCAATATCCCTCTCTAGAATTTCCAGAGCTCTTAATTTGTTCTCTCCTTGTGTATTTTAATGTCCATCATAATTATTTCTGTAAAGGTTTTCTCTCCATTATTAGATTGTGAGCTCCTTTCTTCCAGGGCCAACAAAAATAATTGCTTTACATAGATCACCTGATCAATACATTTTTATTAAATGAAAGGAGAAATACATATATTTGCAATATATGTGTGAACTATATATAACTGGATAAGGTAAGGTAAGGTAAGGTAAAGTCGCTCAGTCGTGTCCGACTCTTTGCGACCCCATGGACTGTAACTTATTAGGCTTCTCCGTCCATGGGATTCTCCAGGCAAGAATACTGGAGTAGATTGCCATTTCCTTCTCCAGGGGATCTTCCCGACCCAGGGATCGAACCTGGGTCTCCTGCATTGGAGGCAGACGCTTTAACCTCTGAGCCACCAGGGAAGCCCATATAACTGGATACTCAAGTGGATATATAATTGAATACATAGCCTAAATGAGAGTATTAAAGTTCAAAAAAATGCATATCCCAAGGGAAAAATTACAACAAATTTCAAGAAACATGGTTTGATTTAAATGATCTGAAACGATTTGTTTTAACAGCATATAACATGTTTTTTAGTTGCTCAGTCATGTCCAACTCTTTGCAGCCCCATGGACTGTAGCCTGCCAGACTCCTCTGTCCATGGAATTTTCCAGGCAAAAATACTGGAGTAAGGTGCCATTTCCTACTCCAGGGGATCTTTATGAACCAGGGATCAAATCTAAGTCTCCTGTATTGGAAGGTAGAGTCTTTACCACTAGTGCCACCTGGAAAGTCTGTATATAACATATCTATCTTATAAAACATTTCTTTTTGTCATTCAGAAAGATGAAAGAAACAAAGGTAGCTGTTTCCAAATTAGACCTGTGTGGAATGTCTCATTACGAACCAGGGATGGTGATGAGTGTCAAGGATCTAAAGACACAAGAGACAAACTCCCTACCATCAAGAAGTTTGTTTAATTAGAAACAGAGACATCAATTTGTATAACTGATCAAGCTTCACTTCCAGTGGGCACTCCCATAAAGACAAACTTCAGCTTGGAAAAATTAGGAAAGCTGTCAACCACACATAAAGCAGATGCAATTTCTAAAAAGCTATATTGCAAATATAGAAAAACAGAAAGGAAGCAATAATCCTGAATAGAAAGACAACTTGATGTAGTGGTTAAGGGCCCAAGTGTTGGTATCAAATGACCTGCATCAAAATGCTCCCTCTCCTACTACTCAACAATGTTGAAAGCGAAAGTGTTAGCCACTCAGTCATGTCTGAACCTTTGCAATCCCATGGACTGTAGCCCACCAGGTTCCTTTATCCATGGGATCTTTCAGGCAAGAATACTGGAGTGCTTAGCCGTTCCCTTCTCCAGGGGAACTTTCCAACCCAGGGACTGAACCTGGGTCTCCTGCATTTCAGGCATGTTCTTTACCATCTGAGCCAATAGTGTTATAATAAGCCAACTCTTCTGCCCACTTTTGGTCTCCTATTGCCCATCTGTAAAATGGTATCACTAAAATACTGATCAACTCTTCAGCTAGGAAGCTGTTAGGATTAACTATAATAGTAAATACTTTTTATAATGATAATATTATAATTTATTAGTATTTTGTTATTATAATTTGGGAGGAAAAAACTCTTCCAAAGAACAGACATTCCCAAAAGAACACTAGACTTGTCCCCAGTGAGAGGAGTAAGGGCCTAGAAAAGAAGCAGACTAGGGAGCAGTGGGGACTGTGAGCAACAGGGGCATGGACCACATCTCAGGGACAGACTCAGCTCAGTTCAAGCCAGTCATTTACATTCAGCAAACTGGCCTAGATTTTCTAGAGCTTCATACTTTCTAAGAAAAAAATTGAAATCATTAAATTCATATGAAATTTCCCAGTGGTTGTTGACAATGTGTATTTTGTGACCTTTACTTTGAAGGAAAACTGACCACACTGTGATAGGGTTCAAAACATAGTTCTCCGCCATACAGCATCTTGGCATACTGGATATTTTAACATGGAGGAATTTGAGAAAACAGAAAAGGCAGCAATGTCTCTTTGAATTTCTCCCACTCTTCTCCCCTGAAGCAGATCCTAAGACTTTCCCATGAGAGATGCCCTCTCTATACTTGGAAGAAAGAAACAGCCTTATCTCTAAGATGGGGGGAATGCCAAGAAATATCCAAATGAACAGGTCTTTCTAAGGTTCCCCCACTTAGCTACACTTATCTCCTACTCTTTGTCCTATTATAATAGGACAAATATTCCACTCCTCATCAAACCTAGCATGAAAACACTCAGGTTTAACCATTTCTTTAAATCTTTATTTCCTTATAATGGCTCCTACATCATGTAAAACTTTCATTAAATAATTTGTATGCTTTTCTCTTGTTTATCCCTCTTTGTCAATTCTATTTTTAGACCGAGCTAGGGACTCTTAGAGGATCAAGGAAGTATTCCACTCCTCGTTAAATCACAATATTCCACTCCTCATCAAACCTAGCATGAAAACACTCAGGTTTAACCATTTCTTTAAGACTAGGACCCACTTAATAGTATAGGAAACTATAGTCAATATCTTGTAATATCTATAATGGAAAAGAACATTATATATATATATAATGAAATTACATATCTCATTTCCAAAATCAAGACATCGATAGACTATATAGTATAAAAGGTTTAGGCTGAAAATTAATTATTTCAGCTGAAGAAGCAAACACAAGAATAATCTTCAAACTATATAAAGGACAAAAAGTTGGAAATTTTTAAAGTCATATAATTACGTCTGGGAAGTCCACAGTAAACTGAGAGGGGCCCCAGAGGAAGAAGACAGAGAGAGGCATGGAAAGAAATAGACCATGGAAGAAAATTTCTCTGACCTAAAAATGATTAAAGACTTCAGATAGAAAGAGCCCTGTAAGTGATTAAGTGAGAGAAATTTACCAAGACAAATGAAGGATACTAGAATGTGTATCTTGAACTGATTATTTTGAGAAACAAGATGCAGAAGAAGCTCTGAAAATAGAGAAGTTATGCTTTTGTAAGGGAAATGGATCTTTGTAACAGACACCTCCATCATAAAGGTGCCTCTCTCGCTATACCAAAAAGAGAAGCATAACACCGAATCACAGAATCTCATCAATATAGAAGGTACTAATTTATATCTGCATAGCAAACACGATGGTGTGATCACGCACACTCATCTAGAGCCAGACACCCTGGAATGTGAAGTCAAGTCGGCCTTAGGAAGCACCACTACGAACAAATCTAGTGGAGGTGATGGAATTCCAGTTGAACTATTTCAAATCATAAAAGATGATGCTGTGACAGTGTTGCCCTCAATATGTCACCAAATTTGGAAAACAGCAGTGGCCACAGGACTGGAAAAGGTCAGTTTTCATTCCAATCCCAAAGAAAGGCAATGCCAAAGAATGCTCAAGCTACCATACAACTGTACTCATCTCACAAGCTAGTAAAGTAATGCTTAAAATTCTCCAAGCCAGGCTTCAGCAATAGTTGAACCATGAACTTCCAGATATTCAAGCTGGTTTTAGAAATGGCAGAGGAACCAGAGATCAAATTGCCAACATCTGCTAGATCATGGAAAAAGCAAGAGAGTTCCAGAAAAACATCTATTTCTGCTTTATTGACTATGCCAAAATCTTTGACTTTGTGGGTCACAATAAACTGTGGAAAATTCTGAAAGAGATGGGAATACCAGACCACCTGGCCTGCCTCTTGAGAAACTAGTATGCAGGTCAGGAAGCAACAGTTAGAACTGGACATGGAACAACAGACTGGTTCCAAATAGAAAAAGGAGTACGTCAAGGCTGTATATTGTCACCCTGCTTATTTAACTTATATGCAGAGTACATCATGAGAAACGCTGGGCTGAAAGAAGCACAAGTTGGAATAAAAATTGCTGAGAGAAATATCAATAACCTCAGATATGCAGATGACACCACCCTTACGGCAGAAAGTGAAGAGGAACTCAAAAGCCTCTTGATGAAAGTGAAACAGGAGAGTGAAAAAGTTGGCTTAAAGCTCAACATTCAGAAAACTAAAATCATGGCATCTGGTCCCATCACTTCATGGTGGATAGATGGGGAAACAGTGGAAATGGTGGCAGACTTTATTTTTCTGGGCTCCAAAAGCACTGCAGATGGTGATTGTAGCATGAAGTTAAAAGATGCTTACTCCTTACTTGGAAGAAAAGTTATGACCAACCTAGACAGCATATTGAAAAGCAGAGACATTACTTTGCTAACAAAGGTCAGTCTAGTTAAGGCTATGGTTTTTCCAGTGGTCATGTATGGATGTCAGAGTTGGGCTGTGAAGAAAGCTGAGCGTCAAAGAATTGATGCTTTTGAACTGTGGTGTTGGAGAAGACTCTTGAGAGTCCCTTGGACTGCAAGGAGATCCAACCAATCCATCCTAAAGGAGATCAGTTCTGGTTGTTCATTTGTAGGACTGATGTTGAAGTTGAAACTACAATAATTTGGCCACTTGATATGAAGAGCTGACTCATTTGAAAAGACCCTAATACTGGGAAAGATTGAGGGCAGGAGGAGAAGGGGACAACAGAGGATGAGATGGTTGTATGGCATCACTGATTCAATGACATGGGTTTGGGTAGACTGCGGTATTTGGTGATGGATAGAGAGGGCTGGCATGATGCAGTTCATGGGGTCACAAATTGTCACACATGACTGAGTGACTGAACTGAACTGAGCAAACCTTATCTTTTTACCAAATTTTTCCTGGTAACTTTCCCATAATTGGCCTCTTCCACACCTTTCTTTCTTCTTTAGCTGAAGGTTGTTCTAATCCAACTTGGATTTTCTCATTTTTCCAAGACATCTAAATGACAGTTCTAAGCCTGAAGAGTTACTCATTTCTCCCCTGGTATCTCTTCAGTTCAGTTCAGTTCAGTTCAGTCACTCAGTCGTGTCCGACTTTTTGTGACCCCATGAATCACAGCAAGCCAGGCCTCCCTGTCCATCACCAGCTCCTGGAGTTCACGCAAACTCACGTCCATCAAGTTGGTGATTCCATCCAGCCATCTTATTCTCCGTTGTCCACTTTTCCTCCTGCCCCCCAACCCCTCCCAGCATCAAAGTCTTTTCCAATGAGTCAACTCTTCGCGTGAGGTGGCCTAAGTACTAGAGTTTCAGCTTTAGCATCATTCCTTCCAGAGAACACCCAGGGCTGATCTCCTTTAGAATGGACTGGTTGGATCTCCTTGCAGTCCAAGGGACTCTCAAGAGTCTTCTCCAACACCACAGTTCAAACACATCAATTCTTCAGTGCTCAGCTTTCTTCACAGTCCAACTCTCACATCCATACATTACCACTGGAAAAACCATAACCTTGACTAGATGGACCTTTGATGGCAAAGTAATGTCTCTGCTTTTCAATATGCTACCTAGGTTGGTCATAACTCTCCTACCAAGGAGTAATTGTCTTTAAAATTCATGGCTGCAGTCACCATCTGCAGTGCTTTTGGAGCCCAAAAAAATAAAATCTGACACTGTTTCCACTGTTTCCCCATCTATTTCCCATGAAGTGATGGGACCAGATGCCATAATCTTAGTTTTCTGAATGTTGAG
>SJYT01023103.1:204415-232261 GCA_006410635.1 Cephalophus harveyi
ATGCAGAGAGATTCAAAAATATTAATAATATAATTCCAAACATCTGTTGTTTTAAGCACATGAACTGTAAAACTTTATGTTACAAATAGATTCATAACAGTTTTAAGATAAAACTCTTGGGAAGAAAAAATGTAACTGAGGGAGGTAGAAGGGGAAGAGAAGAAAAGTAAGCATAACAAATAGAGAAGAGAAAATCATGGTAGTAATAAATTCAAAATTATAAGTAAACATAAAATATGTCAATAGGTAATATTCTATCATAAAAATACATGGTCACGTTAGATTCAAAACTATTAATCCAGCTGTAGATGGATAATGAGATGATAATTAAAACAAATGACACACACAGATTGAAAATATTGAGATGGAAATATGTCTAATTTAAATATACCCTCCACATGAGTGCTCTCATCTCCCCTCAAAAAGAAAAAAAAAGCACCTGTGATAGAATTCAATGTCTAGAAATTATTCAAAATTGCAGGAGAAACAATCACAAAAAAATTTTACAAATACCATTATGAACAAAAAGTAGCATCAAATATAACACAAAATTCTAGAACTCTAAGAATAAGTTTATAAATTAATATTCATAGAGGCAAATAACCACACAAAAATTATTGGATAAAATACACAAGAATTATGAGAAAGAGAATTCAAATAAGGTAACTTATAGGCACAATACAAGGTAAAATAAAGAATTTTTTACTCATCAGAGAATGCACATTTTTATACAGGAATAGAACATTGAAAGCTTGCTTGCAAAACACTTAAAGTTTCAAAAATACAAATCATAGAAAACTATAATATTTACCAAATAAAACTAGAATCTAAAAATGAAAGGACTGACCAAAATATATAGCATTTGTAAATTTTAAAACACTTCTTGGCTTTGATCATCTACCGTTTACATTCTTAACATTTCAGGAAATGCTTACACTCTGAAACAGAAAAACCTATTTTGGTAATGATTCTAAATACCTGAGGAACTTTAAAAATAAAAACTTAAATCTCAGGACTCAGCCCCTGAGTGGCAATACTTGTAAAAGCTTTTCCAGGTGATCCTAAAGCACAGTGGGTTTTGAGAAGCACAGCCTATGCTGAAGCCAGCAGACAATTTGCCCTATGGGGCTGGCGCTTTTGGGAGAAGCCAACAAGAAATTGAAAAAGCAAGTTGAAAAAATAAAAAATAAAAGCAAGAAACGAAAAGTACGTCCTTGAGAAACTTTTACAGGTGATCCTAAAGCACAGTGGGTTTTGAGAAGCACAGCCTATGCTGAAGCCAGCAGACAATTTGCCCTATGGGGCTGGCGCTTTTGGGAGAAGCCAACAAGAAATTGAAAAAGCAAGTTGAAAAAATAAAAAATAAAAGCAAGAAACGAAAAGTACGTCCTTGAGAAACTTTTTTTATTGCTAATGATGGAGAGATTGTTACAGAATATTTACACATTCTGTATACTTAAATATACAGAATGTGTAAATATATTTAATAAGACCAGGACTCAGAAAAGAAGTATAAAGATTAAAAGTACTGGACATGGAACTTAGGTTCTCAAATCCCTGATCCTAAACAGCTTAGGATACATTACTCTGTTTTCACAGAATTACAAAGTACAGAGCTGGAAAGGATATTTAGGATGGCCTGATTCAGCCCCTTTCATTTTGTGATGAGGCTTCTGTCTTCACAAGTTGAGAGTATTCAGGGTCACTTGGTGCAAGATGGCAACTAGAACTTAGATCCCTTGGCCCCTTTATGTTGAATGCAGTTTATCCTGGTTGTAAATTAAAATGATAATATTTCCACAGCATTACTGGGATCCTGGGGACTGCCTTCTAATTCAGTTTAAAAGTGGCCGAGGAAACCTGTCACACTGCTTCATAGTGTGACTTTATATTTTAAAATGCTTATGTAAATGGCTTCCCTGTTAGCTCAGCTGGTAAAGAATCCACCTACGATGCAGGAGACCCTGGTTTGATTCCTGGGTCAGGAAGATCCACTGAAAAAGGCATAGGCCACCCACTCCAGTATTCTGGCCTAGAGAATTACATGGACTGTGTGGTCCATGGGGTCACAAAGAGTCAGACACAACTGAGCAACTTTCATTCACTCACTAACAAGAAATCACGAATTTAGAAGTTAGGAATAGCAAGTCAAATGCTAAGGGCAGAACTAATCTGGCAGACCCTTTTATTTGGCCCAGCATGGTGGGTTTTCTCCCTCTAGCTGTAACTTTAAATATATTCAGTCATTTCCAGAATGGCACAGGCTCCATCATTTCCTATTGTTTGCACTGATTCAATTCATATATTTAATTACCTGCCTGATTTCAGCTATTAAGGGAAGGTGGAAGGTGAAGTTGCTCAGTCGTGTCCGACTCTTTGTGACTCCGTGGACTGTAACCTACTAGGCTTCTCTGTCCATGGGATTCTCCAGGCAAGAACACTGGAGTGGATTGCCATTTCCTTCTCCAGGGGATCTTCCCGACCCAGGGATCGAACCCGGGTCTCCCGCATTGGAGGCAGATGCTTTAACCTCTGAGCCACCAGGGAAGCTCAGCTATTAAGGATAGTTAAAATTGTGAGAGTAGGTAAAATTACTCAGAGCAAAGGAAGAAGACCACAGTCCTGCATCTAATTTGAGTGGATTGGGAGTGGAAAAGGACTGGGAAAAAAAAAAAAAAAACAATCAAAAGGAAAGGTGTGAGAGATAAGAGGAGAAACCAAGAGAAGGCTACAATTCAGTACATAAAATGAGTGTGGATGAATGACTATATGTGCAACTGGAAACAATTTAGTCCTTATTTTATGGTCCTCAGTTTCATTACTGGTTGGAAGAGTTAAAAGAAAAAGTTGATAAAATTGTATTGTATGTATGTGTGTATTATCACACAACAGGAAAAGGAAGTTTGCAAAGTCGTTGATTGAGTCCCTGGAGAATCTTTGAGGAAATGCTCTACATCTATCAAATAAGATCTGTAAGTTTCTAACCAGAAATAGTGATTTAACAAGGTGCAACTTTTATCACCAACTTCATCCCTGCCCTCAACTGCAATGACCACCAGCTGGATTAAAAAATAAGAGAATGTTCTCTTTTTTTTCAAGGTCTAATTAATACTGTCTTGCTTAGACACTGTTGAAGAAAGTGCTAATTAGTGTCACCATCCAGGAATGGAATTTTCACACAGCTTTAGACAGCGTGGAAAAGCTGATACATTCTGGAATACCATTCTTGTTTGATCAAACACTCTTCAATTTATAATAATTAAGAAAATCACACATCTCTAAACACATAAACTTTCATATACCATTTCTAAGAAGAAAATACAAAATGCAGGAAGACTATGAACTCAAATAAATAATGGAATACACACTTTCCCTTTAATATCTGAATACAAGCTCCTTAAGGTCAAGGACTGGTCATTATATCTATATGGCTCAGTATAATCACTAATACAAAACTGAAGATTTTTTTTATGCTGCTGCTTCTGCTGCTTAATCACTTCAGTCGTATCCGACTCTGTGCGACCCCATAGACGGCAGCCCACCAGGCTCTCCCATCCCTGGGATTCTCCAGGCAAGAACACTGGAGTGGGTTAAGCACTGGCCATTAAGAACTAACAACTAGGAACTATGGGATCTGGGTAACCAACAGCCAGGCAGTATCATAGAAAGAATTCCACTGAGGAGACAGATAGCATTCCTCATTCCACTTCCAACCTCTGCTTATCCTAGGCTTCAACCATGTGGAGGTGCAAGACTTTCATTTGCATGCATTCTTGCTTTTGTCCACTATTTACATATCAATCACTTTGACCAACTCCCAATTGCAAGAAATAAGTCTAAGGGAGGGCATGTCACACAATTCAGGCAAACAAAATGCAAAGGAAAAATGCTTGGGACTTTTGAGAACTATTTTACTTCCTCATAAGACAGAGTGGCAGAAGGACAGTCTTTATCCACTCTACTGTTTCCTTGCTGATGTCATGTGTAGAGATGATGTTTGGAGGATTGGCAGCCATGTGATCAGATACTAGATATCACCATCAGTGTAGATGATAGGAAAGAAAGACTGTGTGTCCTTGGTAACAGAACTAAGCCAGCCACTGAACTAATATGGAGACTACCTCACTGTGAACTTCTCATTAGGGTAATAAGAAATGTTTTTTTGGTTTAACTCACTGTTAATCAGATATTCTATTTCTTTTACCCAAATATTACAATACAATATCATACACTAAGGCCAAAACTATTTGTTGGCTACTGACAGCTATTCTCCCATCGTCTTCTTTGCCAGAAAAGTGTCAGTCCACTACGGGACTGAAATGCCAGGGGCTTGCTTTCCCATTTTCACTTGCTCATCATGAGTATGTAATGCTACCTTGGCCTGTCATTGCAGGGGGAAGTAGTGTAGGAAAGTGTTCTTGTTAAGATTTTCTCCTTCCTAAATGAGATACCTACTAAGAAGCTTTTGTTTCCTTTTTATGTTTTAACATGCTGTGTGAAGATGTGACCTTGAAGCTATGGCAGCCATTTTGCAATCATGAACAGATATCCGACAGAACTAGAGAAAAACCAACCAACATCCCTGACACTTTCGAGCAGTTGAACCAATACTGGAATCACTTGCCTTATTCTGTACTTATGGATAGCTGAGCAAAATAAAGTCCTAAATTTAAGTCACTTTTAGTTGAATGTAATTTTATTGATCAAAGATTTCTAACTGAAACATTCATCAAATAGTGTTGTTGTGAGAATTCATGAGAAAATTCAGGTAAAATGCCTAGCATTTTTACAAAATGAGTATTAGGAAACTTTAACTAATATTACTATTTTTAATAACTGTATGTATTATAATGTCTGCCTAGACCCTTCCCTTCCTCTAGTACCATCAGTTTCCTTATTTTAGGAAAATGGCCCCCTGCTTTACAGGTTCCATCCCACTATCTGATGGGAACTGTCTTCTAAAAAGACCCAAATTTACAGGTCACGCTCTTGGTCCAGGAGGAGAAATTAGTACCAAGTTGAGTTAAGCATCATGCTCCTTCACACTGGTTACATTAATTAGTACAGTAGCTGAATCAGATACTCCAGATACTCATCAAAGACCTCCAGATATTCATGATAGTAGGCTCATGGGGAAAACCTGCCAGAGAGGATGAAACACAGAGAGAAAAACAGGGATAAGAGGAAATAAAAATAATCAGATTGTTCTCAAACCTTTGATTTCAGTTTCTCAGGTCCCACTGTTGCACTGGTTATTGTGCTCCTGATGTGTGGCTATATATCCCCTCTGTGAAATGCGCTAGCATCATGCTAACATGTTAGCTGGAATGGAGTTAGAGTTATTAATTACTATAGTTACTAGATTTCTGATTAACACATTGTTTTCTATCTTATGAAATCTCACCCTTTATAAAATGTCAATTATCCACTCTATTCATTCAGCAATATCTATTTAGTATCTACAAAATGTCAGGCACTGTGATAAACAGTACAGATTCAAAGATGACCAAAACATAGGCTTTCCTTCAAGTTGCCTAATCTTCACAGAAATCCATGTGTCAAGACCATTCCAAAGAAGATATTAAGTGCCTGAAAGAGCTGTGGAAATGGAATAATAAAAGCAGACAAGAAGGCTATTTACTCTCGCCTAGACTAAAGATCCAGGTGCTAAAGAACAGTTGCCAAATGGGACGACAACTGGGAGTCTGAAAGGACAAACAGAATTTGGCCAGGGAGATTGCATTCAGAGAAGTAACTGGATCAGCTATTTCTTGAACTATTAGGACTTATAGAAAAATTAAACAGGGGGGTTAAAGAAGTAAACTCTACTCTCAAAATGTGGTTTAACTCTTGGCTTTATCACTAAGTGGGAGAAAAGAAGATAAAATATGGATACATGAGTTTCAAGCACCTTTGAGAAATTCAAATGTAGATAGTAAAAACTTTGATATATGGGCTGGAACTAATTTTCTTAAGTGGCTTGTCCTACAAATATATATTAAGGAGTTATCAGCATATAGATGACAATTGGAGCCCTGAAAGTAAATGGCATTATGAGAAGAGAATGTAGAGGAGAGAAAAAGGTACAAAAATGGAACCCTGGGGAACACATCCTGCCACGAAAACCAATAGAGCAGAATTTCAAAAAGAGAGTGGTCAATAATTCATACCCAGAGAGAGAAAGAGAAAAGTAAGTTAGTACTAAAATCTGTCCTTTGATTTTAGCAACAACCTCGACAACAGCAGGTTCAGTTTGTAGAATATGATTATATGAACTGAATAATGAATACAAGGTGTGCAAGTATGGACGAGACTGTAAATTACTGTTACTCTTTTGAGAGGCTTAGTGATGAAAGGGAAGAGAAGACCAGGTAGTGCCTGAAGTCTTTGTTTTTGTGGTTTGTTTATTTATTATTGGACAGATACGTGGGCATGTTTATACACTTAGATGATGATCCATTACATAAAGTAAAAGATGAGTCAGAGAAAGCAAGCCAAGACTACTGCGTGAAGATAATGTCAACAGGATCAAGTCAAGCTAGATTCAGCCAACTCTCTATCCTAAACTTTCCACAGTTCACAAGGCCCCCACAGTACTCAGTCCCAAGCTACTTCCCCATCTATGCTCCTCCTCCACCACCTCTTGTTCACTCCACTTCAGACACGCTGGTCTCTTCGGTCCTCAAATAAACCAAGCACACTCCAGCCTCAGAACCTGTGTATTTTCTCTCTACTGCTCCTAGAAAGTGATTCTTTCAAGATCTGCTGGACTCCTGTCCTAATTTCCTTCAAGTCTGAGTAGATATCACCTCACCAATGAAGCCTTCCATGACTACTGTATTTAGTAGCCACAACTCTGCTGTGTCCCACACTGTTTAGCCCTCCTAACCTACTACATGGTTTTGATAGTTCTTATCACATTCAAACATATTATATATCTGCCCATTTATCTGCTTATTGTCTGGCTTATTTCCCATAATGAAAATTAAAACTATTTATTTGTAATACCATATTTATTTGTAATACCATGGCTGCAGATGGTGACTACAGCCATGAAATCGGAAGACTTCTTGGTAGGAAAGCTATGACAAACCTAGACAGTGTGTTGAAAAGCAGAGATATTACTTTGCCAACAAAGATCTGTATAGTCAAGGCTACAGTCTTCCCAGTGGTCACATATGATTGTGAGAGCTGTACCATAAATAAAGCAGAATGCCAAAGAATTGATGCCTTCAAACTGTGGTGCTACAGAATATTCCTGAAATTCCTCTGGACAGCAAGGAGATCAAACCAGTCAATCTTAAGGGAAATGAATCCTGAATACTTGTTGGAAGGACTGATGCTGAAGCTGAAGCTCCAGTATTTCAGTCATCTGATACGAACAGCTGACTCACTGGAAAAGTCCCTCATGCTGGGAAAGATTGAGGGCAGAAGGAGAAGAGGGCATCAGAGGATGAGATGTCTGGATGGCATCACCAATGCAATGGACATGAACTTGGGCAAACTCTGGGAGATGGTGAGGGACAGGTAGGCCTGGCATGCTGCAGTCCATGGGGTCTCAAAGAGTGAGAAATGACTGGGCAACCAAACAACAACAAGAAACAGTGGCTGACACTTGATAGGTGCTCGAATAAATAGTGATTAAACAGATGAATCAATAATAAAAAAAAAAAAAGATGTTTCAGTACAAGCTAAATTAGAAGAGAATAAAGCCACAGGGAAGTCAGATGAGGAGGAAAGGAAAGAACAGAGAGACCAAAAAGCAGACTTCCAAGAAGAGACTCAAAGCAATGAGAAAAGAGGTTGGGTCAGAGCTTAGAGCATGGGTATAAAATTGACAGACCACCTCTGCGTATGGGTTGCCAACAGCCACAGTGGCCCCTGGAGAGTGGAGACCTGAGGTACAGTGAAGGGGAAGCTCTTTGGAGTCCAGAGAACCAGAAGGTCGTTATGCTGAGGTGTCGGTTGTGTCGTGGTCATCATAGTGAACATTTCCTGGGGTAATGGCAGGAAGCGGTGTGCAGAAGCAAACAACAAGTGAGCGTCATTCCTGAGTGAACCAGGGAAGTCGGGCGATAGTGAGGGGTGAGACGGAGGGCAGGGGCAGAAGGCTTTGGGACGTAGCTGCTTGGGACAAATTTGAAGACAGTAAATGGGCCTGGATTTTCTAGAAATACACAGCCTGTGATATAAAGAAATGAAGAGCTGGTAAGACTAAAAGTTTTTTAATTTTGTTTTGTTTTACCATGGTGACCTATCTAAAATTTTTTCTTTAAGTTTCAAATGAAAACAATGAAATGGTGGAGAATTTTCTTGGCGCCCCTATAGAATGGAATCCAGAGAAACCTTACTGTAATGAAGAATCTGACTCTACTTTTGATGTGTGCTGACAGCTTTTAACTTTCCCCCTGCCCTTGTGACCTTCATCTGGGAAAGTGGATAAGAAAGCATGGATGCCCTTGCCTTCAGGGCCAGCAGGAGATTCAAACCAAATAAGCCCTCATACTCTGTCCAGCTCCCACCCACCTCCCCAACCATAATGAAAACCCCACACTGGACTCCTTTTGTTGCTCTCACAAGTCATTTTCTGACCAGATTGGAAAGCCTGTACTGCTCTTCCCCAAAAGTCTCATCAGGTAAGTAGTAAACCTTTTCATACCCTCTATGTGTATCTCAGTGCTGACACCTGATCCAGGCTATGAGTGGGGGTCGATTCTGTTTCTACGTATTCCCCCAAAACCCGGCTACTAAAGACACTTTTCAGCAAACCCTCACTGATCTTATCAGGCAAAAGAAGTCACTCCTTACCTTATGCTCTCACTTCTGTTTATATCTTTAATGCTCACTACAGTCAAATATTTATTATAACTGACTGTGCATGTATCTGTTACTACTCTGATTAAGATTCTTGAGGATAAAAGTGGTATTTTATTTCTCTTTATATTCCTCAGGATTTCATCAGAATGCTTAATAAATATTTGATTTATTGAAATTTTTAGGAGGTACAAGGGCAGAGTGGCAATCCCTTGGTGACCTGAGAGTTTTAGTTTTGATCTGAAGCTTTAAAAACTCTGCTTGAATGTATTCTGTCTCCCAAGAGCTCTCAGAGTCCATGATATAGTTCAAATCATTATATAAAAACAGCAAAGCACAACATAAAGAACACTTTAAAAAGATCAATTCTTTCCAAGCTGCTTTCATTCCCCTTATGGAATTACTAAATAGAAAGCTTAGTTGAAGATCCCTAAAAGTTCATTCATTTTCTGTAAGAACTAGGAGAACGCTCATAAAACCAGTTTTGAATAGGAAACCACCCATATGTTTTATGCTGTTTTTTAGGCAGTTAGCCTAATTAAGCCTCCTAGGCAGGTTAGAGTCCCCCTGTGGAAACTAAATTGAGTTTAAATACAGAATTATCTCAAAATCTATGAGCTTTTGATTGATGCCCCAGTTAATTTTGACAACTGAAGTGGCTTCCTGCTTATTTTCACTTTAGAAAGATGAATAATTATGGAAATACCCTCATTAACTCTTTGATGACTGTCACTGGAATTTATAAAAGTTACTATGCCTAAACTCAAGGCCTAGGAGAGAAAAATAATCAGTCTATTAGGCATATTTGCTTCAAATTTTCATCTTGTTCCACTTCACTGTCATACCCACAGACACTGCCTGATATGAAATTGTGTGGCCAATGATACAAGAGAAGATTAAGAAAGAAGTCTCCACGCAGATGAACATGGCTCTCACCAGTACCAGGACCCCTTACATCTCAAGACTGTTTTGTAATCTCAGGTGCTGGGAATGATTGAAGGCAGGAGAAGAAGGGGATAACAGAGGATGAGATGGTTAATTGGCATCATCGACTCAATGGACATGAGTTTGAGCAAGCTCCAGGAGTTGGTGATGGACAAGGAGATCTGGAGTGCTGCAGTCCACTGGAGTCCAGGTGGTTGCAAAGGGTCGGACATGACTGAACAACTGAACTGACTGACTGACCAACAGATTGTATTGTCTGTACCTTCATATCATCTCAACCTGAATAAGCAAGCATTCAAACACTGTAATAGAATCTTTGCTCTAAAGAAGGGGGTCCATCTCAGTCTAATAAGCAAGCATTCAAACACCATAACAGAATCTGTACTCTAAAGAAAGGGGTACATTATGAGGCACCAGAAGTAAAAATAAGAAAGTGAATAAATTCAGGGAGATAAAAAAAAATTCTTGGAGTTAGTTTCAGATAGTCAGAAAAAAGGGAATTAACCAAAATTATGCAACTGAGGTTATACAACCCATGTCTACTAGGTTCATCAAGGCTAGCTTGTTAAAAGTGCTCCTTGTATTTTCATTCATCATTAACCCTTTACAAATAAAAATTTCACTCATTTTACATTTTTTACATTTTACCTCTTTTTGAAAATTATTTAAACAATAACTCTGAAATATCACATATTATCCTCAATGTTTTCCTTTAGAAAATGAAGTCAATCATACTATCCCAGAGAGGTCCAGGGATGATCTTAGGTGATTGAAAATACTTTTTAAGTGGAAAAAGTATTAAATCAATATTTGTTATGTATAACAAACACTAGGCAGATTTGTCCTTCTTATGCTTAGATCCCTGAAAGTGCAACTGGGGAAAAAGGAAAGAACTTTCAAATAAAATTTAAAAGATTTAGATCCTTTCAAACTTCATCCTGAGAGCAAGTTACTTACTCTCTCTGAGTTGCATCTCTAAAGAGAGTCCAGGGTTCTATGATCTCTGTGGTAGGCTGCAAAAAATGTCCAAACTTTTCTCCTCTCTTTATCCATGCCTTTGTCCAGATGGTGCCTTCCCCTCAGCTTCTAGGGTTTTGGCTATAGGACTTGATTTTGAAAATATAATGGTTCAGGATTAATAATGCAGGAGCTCTAAATCCAGTTCTTCAGAGGCCTTGTGTGTTTCCATTTGCTCTCTTGCATCCTTGTCATCACTCTGAGAACACACCCAGACTGGCCTCCTGGAGGATGAGAAGCACGTGGAGCAGAATCCAGTTGACCAACTTGTCCCAGCCCAATCCATCCTAACTCAACCAACAGCCACCTAACTCCCAGTCATACGAACAAGCTCAGCTACAAACAGCAGTGCTATCTAACTGGCCTTATGAGCAAGAAATGGTTATTATTACTTGTCATTGCAATTTTGTGGCTATTTGTTTTATAGGAATATTGTGGGGACAGATTGATACTGTCGCCAGCTTCCCAGGCCAAATCATGATATTACCATGCATCAGGAAAAATAATATAAGCAAAAACTGGTTTATAAATCATAAAACTCTTTCCAAAAGTATAATTGAAAAAGTTATCTGGATGACCTATCATATTAAAAGCCTAGGTAAAATGTGCTATAATTCCTTGGTACACATATGCTATATGTTTAACCAATATTTCAGAGTGTGGTTTTACACAATTTATTCATTTATTTATTCATGTATGAGAAGTCCAGAAAGATTTCAATTCCTATAAAAACACAATAAAATTACCTATAAATTATTTATAAGATACTCATATTGTTTTTTTAATAGAAATGTATGTGTTAGTCACTCAGCTGTGTCTGACTCTTTGCAATCCCATGGACTGTAGCCTGCCAGGCTCCTCTGTCCCTGGAACTCTACAGGCAAGAATACTGTAGTGGGTAACCATTCTCTTCTCCAGGGGATCTTCCCAACCCATGGATCAAACTCAGGGCTCCTGTATTACAGGCAAATTCTTTACTGTCTGAGCCACCTGGGAAGCTCTATATTTCTAGAAAATGACAGCATTCATCTTATATGTCCTTAAATGAAAGCACATGTAAATCATTCCAGACAATTTTCTATCATATTCTCTTTAAGTCTTCTAGGAAGTCTACATCTACTTGCTAAGTATGTCAGCTTTGAGCAATCATTTCTTTCAGAAATATTACCACCTCATTACTTAAATCTCTTCTGAATTAATCTAAGATGCAATATTTCTGTATTGCAACCAATAACTTCAATGACTAATTGAATTCTCACAATCATTCTTTTGTATAATCCTCAGGGCAACTAGCCTTTTTCGCCTTTAAGCTTACCAGCAATTGGTTTTGTTTTTATGGTGAGAACATGTACGCTAAATATATAATTATTAACCAAGAAAGCTTTTAATAGTCTATCAATGATTTCCCATTTTAAGTTAGAGCTTTTAATCTATAGAATGAAAATACAATCCTTCCAAACTTGAAGGATTCCTCTCAGAGACAAAAATGCCCCAATATACCCTTAAGTACACTCTCGCATGTTCAATCATCTTTCTAAGCACAGTGCATGCATGCTAAGTCATTTTGATCATGTCCGATTCCGCAACCCTATGACTACAGCCCACCAGACACCTCTGTACATGGGATTCTCCAGACAAAAATATTGGAGTGGGTTGCCATTTTCTACTCCAGGGGATCTTCCTGGTCCAGAGATCAAATTTTTGTCTCTTATGTCTCCTGCATTGGCAAGCACCAGCTGGGACACCTTTCTAAGCACAGTACCTGCTATGATAATAATAGTTAATGTGATCCCCTAAACCAAAATGGGAGAAAGAAGTGTATAACCTCAGGAATTTGCTAGACAGTTTTGAGCAGTTTTTTAGTTTAGTTGCTCAGTTGTGTCTGACTCTTTGTGACCCCATGGACTGTAGCCTACCCGGCTCCTCTGTCCATGGGATTTTCCAGACAAGAGTACTGGAGTGGGCTGCCATTTGAGCAGTTCTGGTGGCCAAATAGCAAAGCTCAGGCCCCTCCCACAGTCATGATTGATGGACCTACCGTTGATACCCAAGGGCAGAAGAGTAGATAACATTCTTTCCCTTCTCTGCTACTCCCCCAAGTACTTTCAGGGCTGCTTACTGGCTGTTACTACCCCAAGAACCATTTTTTTCCTAGGAGATTATCCAACACTTGCAATGAGAGATTTTGCTTAATGAAGGCAAGGGACATTAAATAGACTATTCTTTCATTTTCATAGCACAGCATAGTCAGATAGAATTCTAACAGAAACGTGTTAAACAACTGTGCTGAACCAGAATTATGTTGTATTTAAGAGTTTTATTCAACTTGTTAAATGTCTCACCTTATGTAAAACAGAGCACTCCTAAGAAATACCAGTGAGGTTTCTGTTCCTACAAAAATATTTAACTTGTTTTGGGCAATAGTACAAGAATTCATCGACATATGATTTAATGAACCATACAGAACATCAAAATTGCCTCATTGCATTACAGTTTCACTTAGGCAGAGAATTACAACCGCTAATGTAGAGAAAAGGATACTTTTATAGAGTCTGGATTATTGTTTTTTCTTTTTTATTTTTGCTAAAATACATAGGGTAAATTGTTCTCCACCCTATCTCTTCTCCCTGCCTAAGTACATCAGGAAGTATTTTAAATCAAACTCTGCTGTGTGCCCTGTAATATCTATAAAGTGTGTGTGTGTGTGTGTGTGTGTGTGTATGTATGTGTGTGTGTGTGTGTGTATGTATGTATGTATGTGTGTGTATGTGTGTGTGTGTGTATGAGATCAGTTGTCTTCAACTCCTTGCAGCCTCCTGGACTGTAGGCTGCCAGGTTCCTCTGTCCATAGAATTTCCCAGGAAAGAAAACTGGAGTAGGTTGCCATGCTGTACTCCAGAGGATCTTCCCAATGCAGGGATCAAACCTGCATCTCTTCTGTCCCTGCAAGTGGATTCTTCACACTAGTGCCACCTGGAAAGCCCACCAACCAGGGATAGCTCAGTGTTAAAAACTCAGAGTAATGTTTGATTTAAACTTCTGTCAATCCTAACACCACAGTGTCCCTCAAAGGTCCCACTTCTCTCCTTTTCATCTTCTTTGGAGAGGCCACATCTTAATTACCTTTCCTGAATTAGTGAAATGGTCTCCTGACTGCTACTGTGGTAGCAATTTCTTTAACTTATAAACCATCTACCGCCTCAGAATCAAAGTCACCTCTCTCAATCATAGATCTGATGAAGTCATTCTACCACAAATGGTTCTTCATGTCCTTCAGGAATAAACCCACGTTCCTTATCCTGGCATGAAAGGTGTTCCAAAATACAAACCTTTTCATTTCTATTTACTCCCCACCTTATATAGTTTACCACCCCTCAATCAGGGTAGTAATGAAGCATCTACTTTTCCAAGCATCAACTCTTCACTTTTGTGAAGAACAAAAGAGATGATGTGTGTTTCACAGGCTTAAAACAATACCTAGTGGAGAACAAGTGCCCAGTTAGTGTAAGCTATTGTTACCCTCATTCTCATTCACCTCTATACTTTCCATACCTGCCTTTTCTCTGCCTATGCTTTAAATTCAATTCAAATGCCTCTTTTGTGAAGTCTTCTTCATGATGTGTCAAAATTAACCTCCCCTTACACTGTGTCTCCACAGCATCACCCTTGAAAATATCTATTGTATCAATGTTCAGTTCCTTCTGTGCTACAGACAGTTCATCCAGTCATGCATTCATTCAATGAACATAGTATTTCAAGTGCCTCCTATATAGCCAGCATTGTTCAATGTTTTAGATAATAAAGAGGAAACAACAAAAATGTGCTTTCTGCTTTCGTGAAGCTCACATTCTAATGGGGAGAGATGGATAATAAAGTAAATAAGTAATACAACAGGTGTAAAACAATGCCCAGGAAAGAAGCAGAAACTCTATATACCCAACTGCTTCTTCCATCCTGGAAGTTCCTGGTGGCCTGAGATCATCTCCTTCTCCTTTGCCTCTTATTGTCTAACACTGTTTGACATTGTGTACAATGAGTATACATTGGGTTGACCTTGAGTTTGTAGTGAAACAATATTTTAGGCAAAAGGCTTACACTTTCTGCTTCAGCTGCCTCCTCTGAAAAAGAAATTAGTAAATGGGGAAACAGTGGAAACAGTGCCAGACTTTATTTTTTTAGGCTCCAAAATCACTGCAGATGGTGACTGCAGCCATGAAATTAGAAGACGCTTACTCCTTGGAAGAAGGGTTATTTCCAACCTAGATAGCATTTTCAAAAGCAGAGACATTACTTTGCCGACTAAGGTCCGTTTAGTCAAGGCTATAGTTTTTCCTGTGGTCATGTATGGATGTGAGAGTTGGACTGTGAAGAAGGCTGATCGCCGAAGAATTGATGCTTTTGAAGTGTGGTGTTGGAGAAGACTCTTGAGAGTCCCTTGGACTGCAAGGAGATCCAACCAGTCCATTCTAAAGGAGATCAACCCTGGGATTTCTTTGGAAGGAATGATGCTAAAGCTGAAACTCCAGTACTTTGGCCACCTCATGCGAAGAGTTGACTCATTGGAAAAGACTCTGATGCTGGGAGTGATTGGGGGCGGGAGGAGAAGGGGACGACCGAGGATGAGATGGCTGGATGGCATCACTGACTCGATGGATGTGAGTCTGAGTGATCTCCGAGAGATGGTGATGAACAGGGAGGCCTGGCGTGCTGCAATTCATGGGGTCGCAAAGAGTCGGACACGACTGAGCGACTGAACTGAACTGAACTGATATACATGTGATTGGGGAAATGAAATGAGATGTTTATATAATATCAATATTTTATACTGGCAATAAGCAGATTCCATAAGATGCCACTATTGTTGTTTTTAACAAACATCTTGTAATAGTTTATTCATAAGAACATGACCTGGTGAAAACATTCATTTTAAAAACTATCTTGAAAATTTTTAGTAAAATATTGTTATCCTGGCCCACCTATGGAGATGTGAAAATGGTCTTGTTATATCAAACTAGACAGTTTTATAGTGTTCATTAAAACTGTGTTTTACTCAAAAAATATTTTAAATTTTCTAATAGATATTTAAGACAAAGAATCAAATAATTACTTTCTGAATGAGTTTTTATTAAAATGATCATCAAGTTCAAGAATAGTTAGAGATATTAACACAAAGAGTAACAGAAAAGACATCAGCCCTCTCAAGGGCTATTTATGATAAGAAGAGACCTTAAAAATCTTTTGATCTAACCCTTTATTTTATAAATGAGAACCCTAGAGGAGAAGTAACTTGCCAAATATATCACAAAAAGTTGGCAGAGCAAGCACTAAGTTTCAACTTCCATCAGGCCCTTTCAAAGAAAAGGAAAAAAGCTCTGCTTTTTCTGCTTCAGACTAGAAAGTGGTCTGTGGCCTCACAAAGGAAAATTATTTCAGCCTGCCACACTCTAAGACTTCTGAAGCACATGCGTGTATCTACTTCCATAGTTTCCTGCCTACAGGTAAATATATGACATTAAAGAGTGGCTTTCTATTTTTACCCAAGTGATCTGTTTGAGTGCTTAAAGGTTTCCTTGAACTTTATTCCTACCTGGCAAGCATGGTGTACCATTTTCCTACCCAGCCCTTTATGTAGTGTTCCGGCACATGGTAGCCAGATCTAAACATTTTTTATTATGCAGCATTGCTACAGATGGCTTCTCCCTCAAAAAAAAAAGAGAGAGAGAAAAGAAAATCAGCACTAAAGAACACAGGCTTTTTTTCACATAATAAAGTCCTAAGGAGGAACAGAGAAGCAATGGAGTTTAATCTAGACATTGAATCACAGATGAAAGAATCCAATCAAATATTGACAAATGAAAAACACTCTAACAGGGTAGGTAAACAGCAACCTGCATAAAGTACCATAACCACCCTGACAACCAAGCTTTCACACCTACTCTGGGGAAATTCAACAGTCCATTACAGGGGCAGGAAGCAGACGTCGTGAAGGAAAACTCTATAACCATTGAAGACAAGTTGATAAGATGTTTGCAGAATCATCATTGCACACATGACAACCAAGGTGTTTACACTCCTTTCTCTTCTAAGTGGTTTGGGGGTTTTATAATGAGGAAATATGAGAAAACACAAAAGTAATAAGCCTCTCTCCCACATAGCTGTGAGGAGAATAAAATAAGGCCACTTCATAACATCTCTCCTTTAGGATACTTCTCTTTCAAAAATACCAAAGAACCTCTTCAAGAAAATTATTTGAGGAAAAGTTAACTTGCATTTCTGTTGCTCAGAATGAAAGGAAAGTTGTTTAAGGTGAATAATATTGGCAATTACAAGCTAAAACAAATATACCATTAGTAATAATATTTGTAATCATGCACTCTCAGCATCTTCATTGCTCCCTCTTATTTCTGGCCACCAGCACTTGCCTCATTTTCTGAAAGAGACTTCTACCTGCCCTCCCTTGCCCTGCTACCAACTGAGCCTTTAAATGAAAATTAGAGTGTGCCTGCTGCCTACACTGCACAATGGTCCCTTCCTCCTCTTTGAAGAAAACCCAACATTTCTCCCTTGAGTAGTCTAAGGCCCTGCTGACCTGTCATTCCTCTGCCTGTCTCTCTAACCTCCATCCTTCTCCCATTGCTTATCACCACGTGGGAGGAAAATTTTATCCTCTTCCCTTTTTGGTTGATTATTAGATCAGCTAATAAAATAAGGCTAATTTTAATCAAATTAACATATGATAGACTGGTAGGGGAAAAAAGCAAATTTAATTATATATGTGTGGAGGCCCCATAAAAATATGGGCCCTAAGGGCAAGTTGGGCAGTTGAGGCTTCTAGGCTGTCCTGAGCTATGGAATGGGATGAGGGCCTGGGCTTCAAAGGGGAGGAGGGCAATTCACAGAACAATAAATGTTCCTCCTGCCATATAGGGAAACAGAGAGGCCATTTAGATAACATTGGTAGATGGTGGGGGAATGGGGAATTAGCGTTTAATGAGGACAGAGTTTCAGTTTCAGTTCAGTTCAGTCGCTCAGTCGTGTCCGACTCTTTGCGACCCCATGAATCGCAGCACGCCAGGCCTCCCAGTTCATCACCATCTCTCGGAGTTCACTCAGACTCACGTCCATCGAGTCCGTGATGCCATCCAGCCATCTCATCCTCGGTCGTCCCCTTCTCCTCCTGCCCTCAATCCCTCCCAGCATCAGAGTCTTCTCCAATGAGTCAACTCTTCGCATGAGGTGGCCAAAGTACTGGAGTTTCAGTTTTAGCATCGGGTGAAAAATTTGGGATATGAGTGATAGTAACAGTTGCACAACAAAGTGAATGTACTTAGCGCCACTGAACTACAAAGTTAAATATGGTTAAAATAGTATGCTTTATATTATGTGACTTTTACCACCATTTTAAAACATAATTTTAAAAAATTTGTCTCTAGTAATAACCCTTTATTGGGCCAGGTGCCCTCTCTAAATTCTTTCAGGTACTTATGGGAGAAGTAAAGTTCTTCTCGAGCCTGTGGGTCTTGATTGCCTTCCGCTCAAAATAATCCACACATCAATAAGCCACACATTTGCAGAAGGCTCATTCTGAACCCCTTCCCTACTCTCCTGCCACATCGGCTGTTTTACTCTGCTTGACACATGCCAAGCTGTCTCCCACCTCCAGGCTTCTACGTTTGCCATTCCCTTGGCCTGGAACCCTTTTCCTCCCAGGTCTCCGCACTTCTCCCTAATTCACCATACTGTAACAGTGCCTGTATAAATTGTCACTTTCTCCTAAAGACTGCCCATTCACAGCCTATGGAAAACCACTATCTCAGCCTTGAATCACTCTCCATGCCTCCCCTGGCTTTATCATCTTCCTGGGGCTTTTCACCTCATTGCACTTATCACTATCTGATAACTGATGATGTGCCTGCTTAGTTGCTCAGTCCTCTGACTCTGAGATCTCATGGACTGTAGCCCAACCAGGCTCCTCTGTCCATGGTATTTTTGTTCCAGGTCAGAATACTGGAGTGGGTTGCCATTTCCTCCTCCAGGGGAACTTCCTCATCCAGGAATCAAACCCGTCTCCTGTATCTCCTGCACTGCAGGCGTATTCTTTACCAATGAGCCACTGGGGAAGCCCCAATTGATGATGTAGGCATGTGTTTATTTACCATGTGCCTATCCTTACACTAAGCAATAAGCCCTGTTAATTGTGTTAACTGCTTAATCGTGTCCGACTCTTTGTGACCCCATGGACTGTTGCCCACGAGGCTTCTTTCTCCATGGAATTCTCCAGGCAAGACTACTGGAGTGGGTAGCCATTGCCTTTTCCAGGGGTCATGCCAACACAAGAATCGAACTCGGGTGTCCTACACTGTAGGCAGTTTCTTTACTGTCTGAGCCACCAGAGAAGCCCAAGCAAACAGTAGGACTTGTCTTATTCTATAACACTTCTTCAGACTCCAGAATAAGGCCTGATACATAATAGGTGCTCTATAAAAAGAGCACATCTACAATGTGCTGTTTTATTGATATTTCTAACCCTAAACATACAAAACCCTACCTGATAAAGATCATTTCCATTTTCTTATCTAGGGAGAAAAGAATTCAGGGTGGTTGTGTAACTTTCCCAAAGTCATACAGATAATAAGGGGCTGAGCTAGAAAGGAATGCAAATCTCCCTGATTCAAAAGTCTATTTTCTATTACACAACACAATGTTGAAGACATCAATAAAGTTTATACCAAGGAGATCCAACCAGTACATTCTGAAGGAGATCAACCCTGGGATTTCTTTGGAGGGAATGATGCTAAAGCTGAAACTCCAGTACTTTGGCCACCTCATGAGACGAGTTGACTCATTGGAAAAGACTCTGATGCTGGGAGGGATTGGGGGCAGGAGGAGAAGGGGACGACCAAGGATGAGATGACTGGATGGCATCACAGACTCGATGGACGTGAGTCTGAGTGAACTCCGGGAGATGGTGATGGACAGGGAGGCCTGGCGTGCTGCGATTCATGGGGTCCCAAAGAGTCGGACACGACTGAGCGACTGAACTATGGAACTTATCAAGCACCAGGTACTTGTTATAGGTACTTTATGTGTACCAGCTCACTTAAGGCCCTGTACAGTCCAATGTATTATTGTTTTCATCTCATTTCAAAGATAGGGAGCTAGGGCTCAGAGAATTTAAGTCGTTTTCCCAGGATAAAAAGCCAGTCGGTGGAAGAATTAAAATTCAGGATGAGGCCACCTGCATTTAGAATCTGTGCTTCTAACTTTCATGCTACAAAGTGAGACCAGATGCTTCCACTGTGTCATTTCTAAAGTGAAACAGGTGAGGCACAAAGTGATGTCAATTTCTCCACAAAGGTCACATTCCAGGATTCCCAAAGCAGCTCCTCTGTCACCCAAAGTGTCCAATCCCGAGAGTGCACCCAGAGCTCAGGACTGTCTGGAGAGGGCAATGATCTACCATGCTGGGATCCAAAAAAGTCGGAATAATAAATAGTATTTTGGAGAGCATTTCAATTTATTTACAAACACTTTAGCATAAAAGTCTTGAGTTAATTTTAAGAAGGTATCCGTTTTAGATAAAATTGTCGTATTGAAACCGAGCAGGACCCTACAGGGCTTCTAGGCATGGAAGTCTTTCAAACAGTGGGAAGGGAGGAGATGCAGAGACAAGGGAGGAGCAGCTAGGAAAACACAGTGCACCTTTGGGGTAAGGTCCTGTTTCCACCTCAAGGGATGCACTTAACAGTATCTTTGAACTCTTTACAGAACTAAACCCCCCCAGCAATGGAAGATGTTAGCATTTTTCATTTCAGAGAGACATTCAAGTTTTGATAGCCTTAAGAAGCAGAGAAGCTCATCAAGAGACCAACTAAAGCCAGATTAAAGAAATGCAGGTCCTGCACGTACCCTAATTCTCATCAGAAACCTCACCCTTGAATCACTGCTATAAAACTCTTCACCAAATCCCCCTGGGTTGGGACACACAGTTTTTAAGAAGCATGAGCCTGCTGTGTCCCCCTTTGCCTGGCAAAACAATAAAGCTATTCTTCGCTACTTCACCCAAAACTCTGTCTCTCAGATTCAATTTGGCATCAGTGCACAGAGGCTGAGTTTTTGGCATCAGTATCAGCCAACCTACTTTATAACCAAATGCTTTGAATTAAATTGTTTTGTGCCAAATCACTGGTAACTGGATTCCAAACCTATTTTCCAGATGAAAAAACTGAGGGTGAGGGCCATTAAGAGGCAAATATCATATATGAACTCAAAATAAATCATTGCTTCCAAAGCAACAGAAGTAGGAAAGTTTGCAGGAAAGAGCTAACGAAGCTTCCCCAAGGCTGCTATCTCTGGAAGGTCTTGCATTTGAGATTTACCTCTGTCTGTCATCTAGGAACGTGGCTTTTAAAATATTTACTAAGTGGTGAAGTTGGACTGCTGGGCCAGATTGTTTAAACTGTACAAACAACGTTTCTTATGGTGAGCACCCACCCTTTTTCTCTCTTAGTTCAGAATTCTATTGGGCATGGGTGTGTCTGTAGTCTGCTCCAGTGAAAACCCTGAAGTCAGTCACAAGTAGCCTTCCCTAGGCAGACACATTACATATGTGCAGATGTACTTTTCCTTGCAGAGAGAGAGTGTGCTGTGTGCTACCCTTTCCAAGAGGAAGAGGGCATAGGAAGCCTGCACATGGATTTCTCCAGACTCTGCTGAATGTATTTTCCTCTCCTGATCTGGTTATGTGTCCTTACTGTGCTGCTCTAATAAACCTGAACTGTGGGCATGAGACTATGATGTTGAAATCTGAGAATCTTTCTAGCAAATCACCAAGTGTGTGGGTGATACAGGAGGGCCATGGACAGAAAATCAGTAAGAGAATGAAGGGCCCTTGACAAAGACAATAAACCTGGAAGCCAAGAGGTTTACTGGGGCTATGCAGACCTCATAATCTACACCTGAGGAGGAAGCCAGCCCCCATGGCTACAGAATTCACTGATATAAGGAGCACGGATATGCCTCTAATAAAGAATTGTTAGTATTTATTCACCATCAATCAAAACTAGGAGAGGAGGCTACCTGAGCAACTGAAGTATAAACCCCAACACTTTCCAAGAGAGTTAAAATTACAGGAGAGAAATTGGCTTTTCTTGGCTGAAACTCTGCATACTGATTAACAACCCAAAGAGGCAAATTATTCAAATCTACCTCCCTAAAACGAATATCATCTTTCTGGGGGAGTAAAGTGGTATGGAACTATATATAGAGTACATCATTTAAAATACTTTTTTTTTTCAGGAAAATTCCTCTCCACTCTCCTTTGCATTAGATGTATTTGGAACCTGGGTAGCAGCCAAAGCTTGTTTCAAAAGTGACGGCTAGCTATTCTCTTGGGTCTTACCTGATTCTATCCTGTGCAAACTATGTATACACTTCACTTTATGTAGTGCAGTCTCTTAATAGATGCCTACTTGATGGCAAATTCATTTTGGTATTTTAATAATCAGTATCACTTGTCCAGACACCTCAGCTTTCTTTTAACACTTCCCCCATACTAAGCTTTCTAGAAAGAAACTGACCTCCTCATACATGTACACACATATATACACAGGTACAAATTCCATCTATCAAGGGATATTTCGATTCAGAGAACATTTATACAGAGCTGGCACCATTCATCCCAAATGGCCGAGAGAGCCAATTAGAGCTAGAATGGTGACTTTTGTCATATAAAAAAGACCTAGGAGTCCAATACTCCCATCACAGTATTTACAGGGTTGTTATTTCACAAAGGGCAGGGCTAATGTCAAGCCAACAAGGGAAATCTCCTTTCCATATAGTTAGATTTATTTTTATTGGGGGAAAAAAAAAAAGATGCTCAGACTGAGGGAAAAAAGGTCTTTCTTCTGAGTTAGCTAGGGGGAAAAGAGAATATAATTTAGGTCACACCATCACCTTTAAAAACTAGCTAAAGCCTATAAAAACCCCTACTTTGCCTTTGGAGTCATCAAATTGACTGAATGTGTCCCCCCTCCCAAATTCATAAGTTGAAACACAAACCTCCAATGTGATGGTATTAGAAGATGGAGACTTTGGGAGATATTTAGACCATAAGGGTCAAGTCCTCATGAATAAGATTAGTGCCATTATAAGGAGAGACATGAGAGCTTGCTTCCACTCTCTGCCATTCACATACAATCCAGGAAGCAGGATCTCACCAGACACCAGATCTGGCAGTACCTAGATATCTTTGTTTCCAGAAATTGAGAAATAAATGTTTGTTATTTAAGCCACTCAGTCTAAGGCATTTTGGTACAGCAGCCTGAACTAAAATACCTCATCATATAAGAAGTATAAGTTCTTGCATTCACAAGGTGTTCAGAAAGAGACAACCTCCTCCTTCAGTGAGAAGTGAAAATCTTCCTAAGAGATGGCAGTGTACCAGACTCCATGAGTCTGAAATCAGGGTTCAAGAGAAAGAAGGGGAGAAATGAGAAGAGAGGGGAATCAGAACTGAAAGAACATGCATGTGGCTCACACTTTTGTGAAAGGTTTACCTTCAAGGAATCACTTTTTTGTTACATGTCTCGATCTGTGCAAAGTAACTGGATCTAAGGAAAACTAGTGAGTTGGGATATAAATTGCAAAGACAGGCTGAGACTTCTCCAATCATCTTCTGAAGACTTTGAGGGTAAGAACTGGAAGTATTTTCCCTCACTGGGATTACTAAGGGTACCACTATAATGGCATAGGTCTCCAGTGGCGAAAAGAATCCCTCCTGGAACATAGATCCAATAAGACAAGTCTCCCCAGGTTGGAAGTTTCTAGAATTATAAATCAGGTGTATTCATTTTAGGGTGCCATTTTCTACCCTAGGCAGGAATGCAGTAGATACTTAACAATTTATTATAGAAGGAGAGCTGATTCCTAGATCTAAAATGCAGCCATTTCTACCTCTATTTTAGTCTGTTGAAAATGTATCCTTCTTGTAAATCCTTTACAAAGCTTTCTCTAATTCTCTGGATTGTATAGTCTCTTTCTCCTTAGAATTCTTACTGCATTCCATTATCTTAATAATAATCATTTTAATCAAGGTTGAAATAAAGACATCTGTTTTTTTCATTCTCAACCCTTCCCTAGTCTAGTCCATCCCTGATCCCACGTACATCTCCCTGCCCATAGGCTCTTATATTATAGTACAGAGCAGAGTGCCTTACTTATAGGAAGTTCAGATATTTTCGTTTGATTTTATATTCATGCAAAATAGTGTATAGAATTTTTTTTTCTATTTCCACTTCTCATGTGACAGGCTTATCCTCAAATAACATCACAACATTTATTCTCAATTTTATTTTGAAAAGCAAATAATTATATCATGCATATTCCATAGTCATGTTATAATATGGCACATTCTTCTATTCCTTGCCACTAACAATAAAAATCTCTTCATTTATGAACATTTTTATGGTTTTGGAAAGTCTATTTCTTCCATCCTGTGCAGTAGATAAACATGTTCATTTTATCTACTCACCTGATATTGCACCTCAGGTCAAACTGTATATACTCCAGAGAGATCCTGAGGAGAAGGGCTGACTCAACAGATGATTTGTAAATCCACATCAGCCAAAGCACTTCTGATTTCTCATTTGTAAAATGAGATTTAAAGCCTGCATCATTATTTATTAAGCATCCACTATACCCAGGGAGCCTAATAAAACAGACTGCATTCAAAGAGCTTTAAAATAAGACCTCCACTTGCAGCAATGGGACACGGCAGGAACCCTCACTGGGATCATCTCATTTTGAGTGCTTTCCATATTAAAAGGCTCCAAGTATATACGTATTCAGGTGGACAGCTTCGTATGAAGGCTATCAAATGATTCCTAAGGGAGAGGTGGTGCCAGAGTGGCAGAGAAGTACCAGGATTAGAGACCCCGCAGCTGGATAGTTGAATAACATGGGAGGAAAGACAATATGAGGTTAATGCAGAGCATTAAAAAAATTGCAATGAAACTAAGCCTTTCCCTTCACAGAGATATTAACAAGTTGTACACATCAGGACACATACTCTAACGACTTACCTGTGTTACCTATAAGAAGGATTCATTTCATTTATAACCAGAGTACAATAACCACCAACTCTTAACTCAGGTCACAAAATTCCACCCAAAACCAGTCATGACCAGACTCCTAAATAAGTTGTTTTGTTTTTTTTCCAAAAAAATCCTAATTTTTCTACTTTTTACTTCAGACAATGAGTCAGATCCTTTCCAACCTCAGCTTCCTCATATAATATTAGTCAAAGAGTATCAACATGATTTAAAAAATTGATTCATTGATACAAAATGAATCTCTTAGAATTGAGAATTCATTTGGCCATATCTCCTATATTCCTTTCCGTTTATCTGAGTGGAGTATTTTTTGTTTTCTTTCTCTATGGAATTAATTAACAAAACCCAATTAATTGTTTTCATGTAATCGACACCAGTGGTACAAGTACCAAAGATTTTCTAAGAAGAAGCATCCATGACAAAGTCAAAGTTTTTCACTGTACAATTTTCTTTTTAGTTTCCTTTTCAATTTAGCTTAAAGAAGTATCCTTTATATTTATTATTTCTACCCTATTTGTCTTATAGTCACAGAACTTAGACCTCAGAGAAACTTCGGAGATCATATAACCCAATTCATTCATTTTACAGGTAAGAAAAAGAAAGGTATTTAATGGAGCCAGGTCCCATGATCCCAGACCAGGTGTTCTTTTACTTTTATCATCCCTCCTCCGCACTCTACAATGTTCCTAGGGGAACAGCTTTATTTCCAACTCCTTTCTGGAATGCAGCTTCCAAAGATAACTACAACTAGAAGCCCCCGTATAAATCATGTCTAATGATTTGGAAAGGGCGATGGAGTTTCACATTGAAGGTTTATCTCTCAAATCCACACTTCACATTCAGTAGTTAATACCTTAGGCAAATACATCCCTTCCTGAGAAATTAATTAATCCTGATTATAAAAATTCAGTTCCCAAGGATTCAAAACATATTTATCCAAGAGACTTAACTTAGGTAAATGGTTTCACGTTAATTACCCCTTAAATGCGTCTTCATGCTTATAGATAAAAAAAAATTAAAGTTTCAGTTAAAACTCCAGGGTCTTCCCTGGTGGCTTAGAGGTTAAAGCGTCTACCTCCAATGCGGGAGACCCGGGTTCAATCCCTGGGTCGGGAAGATCCCCTGGAGAAGGAAATGGCAATCCACTCCAGTATTCTTGCCTGGAGAATCCCATGGACAGAGAAGCCTAGTAGGTTACAGTCCATGGGGTCACAAAGAGTCGGACACGACTGAGTGACTTCACCTCACCTCTAAAACTCCAGGAAAGCATGTACTATTTGCAAAACATAGCTTCGGATGAAATTTTATTTTCTATTTGTCAAATATAATTTGCAGCTGTGTATAAACAAACTTCCCAATTGCTATAGAAAGTCTAATTTTTAATTTCCTTAAATAAAATTCATGGAGTATGAAGCAAACAGCTAAGAGGAGATATATTTAAAAGATGCAAATTTTTATTCTGTTCTTGCTGTACTTTCTCAAACTGAAGCATCTGGTGTCAAATTCAAGAATTAGCACTAATGTTACAAAGGCATTGTTTCACTGTTGAGTAGTGAAACAGTGTTCCAGGAAGAGATAAAATCATCTGGTAAGTATAACAAAAGTAAATTAGAGTTAACATTAAAAGCTGTGAAAAAAAAAATCTATAAGAGATACAAATGTTTTCTTGCTTATTTATGTTTCTGGTTTTATCTTTGAGTTAAAAGGAAACAGTTTCCATTATAAAATGTCATATAAATAACAGATATATATTTATTTCTGAAATAGTATCTCAGAAGGAGTAGCTTCATGGTATATATTATTGTAGTACATTAAATATAATGAAGGGTAGGTATGCCATCCTAAAATATGCTTCATTGCTGGAAGGATTATTCAAAATAATAAAGCTCAAAGCAATTTCAAAGATGCAGTTTTTAAAAAATGGTTCCTACCTCCTCTGTTTTGCCTAAAAGCAGGACACAAAATGCAAAGTTGTCTCTCCTCCCCTTTCTGCCAAGAAGAGAGAAGTTAGAGATAACCATTAGAGATAACTCTAGACCCTTATCAGTCCAGAGATATCACCAGATGAGCCTACAGAACAAACCTTCAACTAGCTCTTATACAGTCTCATCCATATCCACAGTTTATACATTCACAGATTCAACCAACTTCAAATTGAATATATTTTCCCCCAAATTCTAGAAAGTTTAAAAGAAACTAAATTTGCAACACACCAGCAACTATTTACATAGCACTTGTACTTTATTAAGTATTTTGGTATCTGTGTGGGGTCCTAAACCCATGGATTTCAAGGGATGACTATATTCCATTTGTTCCCCCAATTAATAATCTTTACATAGTTTGCTAGTCTAGAAATTGAAGGTCCTTTTCCTTTGTCTTGTCACCCCTCTAAAAATTTGCTATTCTTTCTTATCATTAGGGATTCATGGACTGTGATTTTATTTGATGAAAAACCTATTCCTAACATTTTTTTGTAATTTAGATGCTCAACTTGCTCAGATTTGGCCAATAGGAAGCCCCTTCAAGTTGGTGCCTTATCTTTTTGATGTACTCATCACTCATCACTCTAAGTACTTCCTTACTTTCTAGCATAGCAAGGTGTCTCAGGGTTATCTTATATTTTCCCCACACTGGCCCTTGATATCAACTATTCCTCCAAGGAGCCTTGGTTTCTTTTAGAGAATAGTTTTTAGTAATCAAGAAATGGGCACTAGGTGTGCTCACTGGTTTTGGAATGGCATTGCTTCTAACTGCTCAGTGAACAAAGCTAGAGAAGAGAAGGCACATGTAATGTTTACACACACACGTACACAATTAGTTCATTTTAATACCTCCAAATCTAATTCAATGCCACAGGGTTTATTCTAGTCTTCCATCTATTCCTATTTGTAACTCTCTTCTCCAACGTTTAGAAACTGGGTTTCCATTATCCTCAAAGTATTTACTCATTTTCTCAAGC
>SJYT01023109.1:0-13418 GCA_006410635.1 Cephalophus harveyi
TACTAACACATATATATGGAATTTAGAAAGATGGAAATGATAACCCTATATGCGAGACAGCAAAAGAGACACAGATGTAAAGAACAAACTTTTGGACTCTGTAGGAGACGGAGAGGGTGGGATGATTTGGGAGAATGGCATTGAAATATGTATGCTATCATGTAAGAAACGAATTGCTAGTCTAGGTTCGATGTAGGATACAGGATGCTTGGGGCTGGTGCACTGGAATGACCCAGAGAGATGATATGGGGAGGGTAATGGGAGGGCGGTTCAGGGTTGGGAACTCATGTACTCCTGTGGTGGATTCATGTCAATGTATGGCAAAACCAATACAGTATTGTAAAGTAAAAAATAAAAATTAAAAAGAAAAACCAATGGAGCCAGAGTGGAAAATGCTTATATTTAATTTAATCTAACAACATGCTTTCTTCTAATGATAAAATAAATGATTTTTGTCTTTATTTTATGGGTTTCAGTTTAGCAAAGTGAGTCTTAAAGGTCCAAACAAGAATTTTGAGAATGTAAATCTAGCTAAACATAATAAAGACAGATAATCCACCAAAAGGAAACTGAAAGTGAATATAATGCCTGCTGCTGCTGCTGCTAAGTCGCTTCAGTCGTGTCCAACTCTGTGCGACCCCATAGACGGCAGCCCAACAGGCTCCCCTGTCCCTGGGATTCTCCAGGCAAGAACGCTGGAGTGGGTTGCCATTTTCTTCTCCAATGCATGAAAGTGAAAATGCCTAGATACTTTAAATTCAAAGATCATTAAATAAATGAAATGGCAATGACTTGGTCTTGGGCTGCCTAATTTAGCTACAGTAGATCAAAGAAGAGAAATGTTGATAGTCACCTCTCTTGAAGGGATTTTATGTGTTTTTACTTGGCCAAAATTTTATTTACACCTACTGTTTCTCATGACTGCTGCCATGAAACTAAAAGATGCTTACTCCTTGAAAGAAAAGCTATGAGCAACCTAGACAGTATATTAAAAGCAGAGACATTATTTTATCGATAAAGGTCTTTCTAGACAAAGCTATGGTTTTTCCAGTAGTCATGTATGGATGTGCAAGTTGGACCATAAATAAAGCTTAGCACTGAATAATTAATGCTTTTGAACTGTGGTGTTGAAGAAGATTCTTGAGCATTCCTTGCATTCCAAGGAGATCAAACCAGTCAATCCTAAAAGAAATCAGTCCTGAATATTCATTGGAAGGACTTAGGCTGAAGCTCCAATACTTTGCCCACCTGATGTGAAGAACTAACTCATTGGAAAAACTCATAAGGCTGGGAAAGACTGAAGGCAGGAGAAGGGGATGACAGAGGATGAGATGGTTGGATGGCATCACCAATACAATGGATATTAATTTGAGCAGGCTCCAGGGGTTGGTAATGGACAGGGAAGCCTGATGTGCTGCAGTCCATGGGGTCACAATGAATCAGACAGGACTGAGTGACTGAACTGAACTGAACTCTCTCCTAAAATTCCCAGAAACTTGGGATGATGGGCTAGAAGGCCAGACTTAATAACTTTTCTTGTCCTCTTGGATTGAAAGTTCAGAATATTTGTTGAATGTGGCTAAGAGGGAGTTCACTTCATTCTGAAGCCACCACATCAGAAAAGGTGAGAAGGGAGCTCAAGCATGCTCAGATCAACCTCATCATTTGAATACTCTGATACAAGCAAAGTAGTTAGAATAAATGAGCACCAATGTAACAGATACATTTTGTACACTGACTAACACTGGGTAGGGCTTTATTAGTTTCTCTGCACTTAAGTATGAGTCGACTTAACTTAAAATAACAAACAAAGGCTATGAGGAGAAAATACCACAGAACCAAAACAGTGATGTGATCCTGAAGACTCAGAGAATAGGATGACTTTAAAAATTATTTATCTCAGAAAAATAAGCAACATGTGCTCTGCTGAACCAGATTTGGGGAAAAAAATAAAGAAATCTTCTCAAGCATTTTTAAATGGATACAAAAATTATTTTATAATATTTACATACTTAAAATGACATAAGTTCTATGAAAATATGTGTAAATATTGATATCCTTGCAGCTCAGTCGGTAAAGAGTCTGCCTGCAGAGCAGGAGACCCGGGTTCGATCCCTGGGTCAGGAAGATCCCCTGGAGAAGGAAATGGCAACCCACTCCAGTATCCTTGCCTGGAAAATCTCATGGACAGAGGAACCTGGTGGATTGCAGTCCATGGGGTCGCAAAGAGTCGGGCATGACTGAGCGACTAACACTCATAACACACACACAACCAAGTTTATTTAAAAAAATCATTTTCAAAAATAAAATTAATGGAACCAAACACTATCACCTTTTTTAAAAAAATCATGAAAAAGATGCAGGCAAACATAGGAAAAGTCACAGTTTTCTTTTTGTTCCTTCAATTTAATATATTTCACTTCCCCCACAGAATTTTATTCTTTATTCTAAAGTTCATTGCTCAGTTGCTCGGTTGTGTTCTACTCTTTGCGACACCACAAACTGCAACATGCCAGGCATCCTTATCCTTCACTGTCTCCCAGAGTTTGCTCAAACTCATGTCCATTGAGTCAATGATGCCATCCAACCATCTCCTTGTCTGTCATGCCCTTCTTCTCCTGCCTTCAATCTTTCCCAGCATCAGGGTCTTGTTCCAGTGAGTTGGCTCTTCACATCAGGTGGCCAAAGTATTGGAGCTTCAGCTTTAGCATCAGTCCTTTCAAAGAATAATCAGGACTTACTTCCTTAGGGATTGATTGGTTTGATCTCCCTTATTTTCTGAAAGCCTTTATTAAACACTATCATTTTTGTCTCACAGTTCAAACATGTATGTAAATTAAAATTGAGACCTTCAAGTTCTTGTGACCAGGCTTTAAGTGCTCATTTGCCCCCATACCTGGTTAATTTTATCATTAAAATTATTAATGTTATTCAATTGAAAATATATATGGTACAAATTTTATTTAAGTATAATAACTAAGAAATTTATTGGAAACATATCTAAATTTCTTGAATAACACTTTTTTTTAGTTAGATTGTATTTTCATGGATAAATATTTCTTATCACTAATATGCAGCAGTTTTCAATATCATTCTGGTTTTCAATTTATGGTTGTAACCTCTTAGAAATTTTTTTCACATAGAGATGAAAATCATTTTAGCAATGCCACTGGATATTTAATTACTTTCAGATTATATGACAGAAGTACAGAGTAATTAAGTTTTGTTAATTAAAGTAAAACAGAAAAACTTGCCTGCCAAAAGAAACAGTCCCCAGTTTTCAGTCAGCCACATTCTTAACAATACTAGAACACAGCATCTTAAGAAGATTGAGGGAGGTTGAGAAATATTGGTTTATAATTTATTTATTTTATAAATATTAATTTTGTAAAGATTTATGATTTATTTTAATTACTATTATTTCATAAATTAAATAAAATAATTTATTTTACATGATGAAAAGAGATTTTGAAAGATTAGATAGATAGGAAAAAGCAGACTAGAGTAATATTTCAGGCAGATTACGCTAAGAAAGAAAACACCTAAAATTTAGTAACTAAATAATTGTAACATTTCTGTTCCTGAGTTAGCCTAATGTAGACCTATCTTTAATCCCACATATGTGCTTTTACTTTGAAGACAGCTGTAAAACTATTAGTGGCTTCCCTTTTGGGGAAGTAGGTTGTTAACATACCAGGATAATGACATCTTCAAGCTTATGCGAGACTTTGCCCTGCTGAGCTCTCAAAGGGAGGAAGAGGCAAACTGATTTGAGAGCAGGGCATTCAGGGATATGTTTTACTCATGGATACAGTAGACGACTATTAAAAAGTTGCCAAGATTTGAAAACAACCTATCTAAATGTCCATGTCCATCGACGGATGAGTAAAGAAAATGTGATATACATGTGTGTGTGTGTATATATATATATCAGTATCAGTTCAGTCGCTCAGTTGTGTCTGACTCTGCGACCCCATGGACTGCAGCATGCCCGGCTTCCCTGCCCATCAATAACTCCCAGAGCTTGCTCAAACTCATGTCCAACAAGTCTGTGATGCCATCTAACCATCTCATCCTCTGTCATACCCATTTCCTCCTGCCTTCAATCTTTCTTATTTCTCTCAATCTATATGCTGCTGCTAAGTCGTTTCAGTCGTGTCCGACTCTGTGCAACCCCATAGATGACAGCCCACCAGGCTCCCCCATCCCTGGGATTCTCCAGGCAAGAACACTGGCAAGGGTTGCCATTTTCTTCTCCAATGCATGAAAGTGAAGTCGCTCAGTTGTGTTCAACTCTTAGCGACTCCATGGACTGTAGCCTACCAGGCTCCTCTGTCCATGGGATTTTCCAGGCAAGAGTACTAGACTGGGTTGCCATTGCCTTCTCCGCTCAATATATATATATATATATATGTCTGTGTGTGTGTGTGTGTGTGTGTATAGAGAGAAATATGTATGTGTATATATATATTAGTTGTTGTTGTTGTTTAGTCACTAAGATGTGTCCAAATTTTTTGAGACCCCATGGACTGTAGCCCACCAGGCTCCTCTGTCCATGGGATTTCCCAGGACAGAATACTGGAGTGGATTGCCATTTACTTCTCCAGGGGATCTTCCCAGGGATCAAAACCATGTTTCCTCCACTGGAAGGCAGATTCTTTACTACCTGGGAAGCCCACATGTGTGTGTGTGGGTGGGTGTGGGTGTATTATTCAACCGTAGAAAAGAATGAAATCCTGCAGTTTGAGAGAACATGGATGGACCTTGAGGGTATTATGCTTAGTGAAATAAGTCAGACAGAGAAACACAGAATACTATATGATCTCACTTATATTTGGAACTTAAAAACAAACAAAAATTAGTGTCATAAATACAGAGAATAAGTTGTTGGTTGCCAGAGACATGGGGTGGGTGGTGGACAAAATGGCTGAAGGGGGTCAAAAGGTACCAAATTCTAGTTATAATTTAAACACAATCAGTTCATTTCAGTTCAGTTCAGTCTCAGTCATGTCTGATTCTGTGACCCCACGGACTGCAGTACAGCAGGCTTCCCCATCCATCACCAATTCCTGGAGCCCACTCAAACTCATGTCCATTGAGTCAGTGATGCCATCCAACCATCTCATCCTCTGTCATCCCCTTTTCCTCCTGCCTTCAATCTTTCCCAGCATCAGGGACTTTTCCAGTGAGTCAGTTCTTCACATCAGATGAGCAAAGAACTGGAGCTTCAGCTTCAGCATCAGTCCTTCCAATGAATATCCAGGACTGATTTCCTTTAGGATTGACTGGTTGGTTCTCCTTGTAGTCCAAGGGACTCTCAAGAGTCTTCTTTATCACCACAGCCGAATACGATATGGAGATGTAAGGTACAACATCATGACTGCAGTTAACAATACTGTACTTTATATCTGAAAATTTCTGAGAGAATAGATCTTAAAATGTTCAGTACAAAAAAAAATAAATGAGTATATTTTGTAAGTATGTGGCCATGAACATTAAATAGACTTATTGTGGTGATTATTTCACACATATACACATTGAATTATTATGTTGTAAACCTGAAACAATATTATATGTCACTTATATAGCCTTATTTAAAAATTCATGTGCACCAACAAGCCACATTTTTTTCTTTAAGTTATTGGAAGTTTGATTTCCTTATTTTAGATTTACATTTCTTCTGTTCCGGGGCTTCCCTCAGAGCTCAGCTGGTAGAGAATCCACCTGCAATGGAGGAGACCTGGGTTTGATGACTAGGCTGGGAAAATCCTCCTGAGAAGGGAACTGCTACCCACTCCAGTGTTCTGGCCTGGAGAATTTTGCAGACTGTATAGTCCATGAGATCACAAATAGTTGGACACACTTACAGTTTCACTTTTCTGTTCCTACAATTTTTGTAAATTCTTTATTATTAAGCTCATCAATAATCTGCTATCTGCAAATATAAGAGAAATATCCAGCCTGTGTTTTTCAATTTTAATTTTTTGTGCCTTTCTAAAAAATATTTTGTCATATTTGAAAGCAAACCATGTATACTGTCTCCAAATTATTGACCTGAATTGTAGCCTAAAATCTAGGCATGCCATGTCTTCTCAACTCTTTATAGCTATCACTATATCTCATAAGTACCTCAAATTAATATTCAAAAGCATAAGTCAGTATCATATTAACCCAGTTTTTCATAAATTGCCCATATGGTTGATTAATTAGGTTTTATTCATTTATTTTTTAGCCAATAATTAATTTAATATTTATCAAATATTTATTAAGCATCACTGAGTATCAGGTACTGTTAGAACTCCAAAATTTTAGCATAATAAAATAGATACTTTCATCACCTTCATGAAATATATATTGTACTGGAGTAGAAAGACATTAAAATAGTCACACAAGTAAATGTAAAATTGCAGTACTGTTTACTGCCATGAGGTACAGGTACTTGAATTATGGTCATATATAGTAAGAAGGCCTAACCTAGCCTGGAACAGATTTTTTTTTAATCTTCTCTGATAAATTATTTTCACAAGACAGTGTATATCCTGGTGGGAAGAAGAATAAGGCAGAGAAAGGAAACTGCATGTAAATATATTGTGGTGGAAGAAATTACAATAATTTAAAAACCGTTGGTGGTAGGCAGAATTTAAATATATCCTCTGCATTAACTTGCTAGGACTGCAGTAAGAAAGTTCTACAGACTGAGTAGCTTAAAGAGCAGAGATTAATTTTCTCATGGGTCTAGAAGTCTGAAATCATGGTGTTAGTAGGGTTGCTTTCTTCTGATGGCTGTGAGAAGAGCTCCGTTTGAAATTTCTTTCCTTGGCTTGTAGGCAGCCATATTCATATTCACGTGGTGTCTTCCTCGTGTGCATGCCTGTATTCAAATTTATTTCTCTTTTACGGACATTAACTGTATTGAATTAGAGGACTATGCTACTTTCATGGGCTTTCCTGGTGGCTCAGATGATAAAAAATCTCCCTGAAGTGCAGGGAACCCAGGTTCAATCCCTAAGTTGGGAAGATCCCCTGGAGAAGGGAATGGCAACTCACTCCAATATTCTTGCCTGGAGAATTCCATGGACAGAAGAGCTTGGTGGGCTACAGTCCATGGGGTCATACGACCTCATCTTAACTAATTTCATCTACAATAACCCTATTTCCATATAAGATCACATTCCGAAGGACTGAGGACTAGGACTTCAACAAATGAATTTTGAGACAGACATAATTCAACCAAATTTAACTCCAGATCCTCACTCCTAATGTACATAAACCTTCTCCCAGTTAATCAATGGAACACTAACCTAGGTGCTGCTGTGAAGAGATTTTGCAGATGCAATTAAGATCTTAAATAAGTTGATTTTAGACAGGGTTATTACCTTGTATGACCATAGCCCAATCAAGTGAGCTGTTAAAGAGGACTGAACTCCTTTTGGTCACAGATCTATGGTATAGATTTTTCTGTGAAATAGTCTCTGTATAGCCACCAATTATCCTTATAACCTTCTTATATTCCTTATATATATATTTATATTCTTCTGCAACATACCACTTGCAACAGGCTGACATTTTATTTGGTAGTATGTAAGTCCACCATGGGGCTTCCCAGGTGGCTCAGTGGTTAAAGAATCCAGCTGCAAGGCAAGAGGTGAAGGTAGACAAGAGTTCAATCCCTGGGTCAGGAAGATCCCCTGGAGCAGGGCATGGAAAGCCATTCCAGTATTCTTGCCTGGAGAATCTAATTGGACAAAAGCACTTGATGGGCTGCAGTCCATAGAGTTGTGGCCAAAAAGAGTCACAGATGACTGAAGCAACTGCACATGCACACATGCAAGCTTACCACGATCCTTACAGAAACAATTTTTTTTTTCAGTCTTTTTCTTCTTTTTTCCACAAGCTTACTAAACTAGAAGAGATTCTTTAGGTGCACCTTGATTTGTTTTGATTGTAAGTCTCGAAACTTACCTTTTTCTCTTCCTTGAATGCACGTTCTTACTTTGGAACCTAACAAGATTGCCCATCAATCTTTTAGAATTTAACTGCTAGCATCTTTTCTGTGATCTCCATTGTTTTTTCTTACTGCCAAAGATAGCCTTCTGATTACCAATATTTTTAGGTTTAAGATGTCAGGCTTCAGTGAAATTTATAACTTACTCATTATAGTGCATTTTTGCATTTATAAATTCATATTTTCTGTCTCTGGTTCAACTGTATTCTGGTGATGATGCACTTAATGAATTGGAATAAGTAGGCTAAACTGTTTAATCTGCTTTCTCTCATTCTTTCATCTCTATGTCCATGTAAAAATTATGATTATTTCTGCTCTTCTCTTTTTATCTTGAGATTTCCTGATGTCTTCGTTTTGCCCAAACCCAGCCACCTGCTATCTGACTGTCATTCACTAACCTGGTGACTTGGCTAATGCTGTTTTACAGGCATTTCCATTTGTGTCACATATTCTGAGGTTGTATGTTACAGTTGCTGCCAGCCATTCCTGGAGGTCATCTCCTGCTATTAACCAGCCTTTGTATACACTCAGGCTTGTAGAGCTGCACTGGAGCAAAGCAATGCTGACAGACTGGCAGCCTCCCAAACCCTTCTTGGTAAGAATCCTGTTGCGCCATTTGGTCTCTCTCTCAGGGCTGACAGCACTTCCAAATCATCCTGCATTTTTTGGCCCCCAAACGATTTCTACTTCATAGACACCTTCCTTGAAAAGCATTTCCTTGAACAATTTTTAAAAAGATGAAAGTCTGTTGCTAAATCATGTCTGACTCTTTTGCGACGCCATGGACTGTAGCCCACCAGACTCCTCTGTCCATGGGATTCCCCAGGCTAAAATACTGGAGTGGGTTGTCTTTCCTTTCTCCAGATCTTCCCAACCCAGGGATGCCAAACATCTTTTGCATTGCAGGCAGATTCTTTACCACTGAGCCATCAGGGAAGCCCTTTCTTAAACAATGGTAAGAGACTATTACATGTTCTATGAACACGTAAGCATAAGTTTAATGGAACTTTTTTTTTTTTACTTTTCATTTTAAAAACATAAAAAAAGTATAGAAAATGTGCAAACATTGAATAAAATTCCTCAAATAGCTTCACTGAATGCATTTTGACACATTTGCATCATATCCTGTGGGTGTCAGTGTGTGTGCACACCTGTGCACATGTATATAGGAATTCTATATAGAAATAAGCATTCAGCTACTCAGTCTCCCAAAGTCTGAGGCTAAAGCAATGTAAATACTCTCTCACACATATAAATATAACAGAAGACATACATCTGTTTATATATTACATGCATAAACATACACATTCATATGTAATTTTTGGCAAATTATTTTTGAGAATGTTGCAGATGTAATTTTTACTCCAAAAATTCAGTGAGCATTTCCTGAACAAAACTAGTTACTTGCATAACTACAGTATAATTTTCTAATTCAGCAAAGTTAACATTTATTATTATTTATATGTGTGCATTGGTGCTCAGTTTTATCCAACTTTTTGCAACCCCTTGAACTGTAGCCCACCAGGCTCCTTTGTCCTTGGGATTCTCCAGGCAAGAATGCTGGAATGGGCTGCCATTTCCTCCTCCAGGGAATCTTCCCAACCCAGGGATAGAATCCAGATCTCTTGCATATCCTGCACTGGCAGGCATATTTTTCTTACCACTGCACCACCTGGGAAGCCCATTATTTGTATAATTCACTAATATTATTCAGTTTTGTCAAGTACTCAATGACGTCTTTTTTAAAACACTGGCTCACGTGAATGCCCAACTCAGTTTACGAGTGTACACTGAATTTAGTTTTCATATCTCTTCAGTCTCCTTTAAATTGGAGTGGCTCTTCTGCACTTTTAAATTTTTCATGATATTGACATTTTAAAATATTACAGAATGCAACCCGATTGCTTTAAATTCCGTAGAATATTACCAAACTCATTTTTTTCCTGGATGTGTTCTCAAGATTAGCTCCATGTCCTATAATTTTGACAAAATCAATATTGTGTTTGGCATATTTCTAATAATCAAAAGTGGATAAAGTATTACTTCTTGCTGTTTTATATGTTAATGGAGATCACAGGGGATACAAGGATGTCAGAGATAGATTTGAATGTTTTCACTGCACTAAAGAGATTTTCAAAAAGCAAGAGTAAGCAAAAAGTGACAATAATTCTAAGACGGAATTTTGGGGCAGGCTATGTGCCCTATTTGTTTTAAGGGCTTTTATCTTTTGAAAAACCTTTTTTTGAAAGGTATATTTTTCATGTATAACACCAGGACATATTTAATGTTTACATTTTGATGAATTTGGAGATATGCATACAGCCATGAAACTATCACCAAAATCAAGTTAATAAACATATCTATTGCTTACTAAAATTTCTTCCATCCCCCTTGTGGTAAGAACACTGAATATGGCATCTGCCTTCTTAACATAGTTTTAAGTATGCAGTATGTAACTGTTAACTATAGGTACTATAATGTACATCAAATCTCTAGGACTTATTTATCTTGAGTGACTTCCCTCACCCTTGGCAATCACCATGCAACTTTGTTTGTATGAGTTTGACTCTTTTAGCTATCTTATATAAATTAAATCATGCAATAGTACTGGATTATGCTTAGCCTAATAGTTTGCAATTATATCCAAGTTGCTGCATATGGCAAGACTTCCTTCTTTCTCAGGGTTGAATAAAATCTCATTGTATACAGTATTTTCTTTATCTATTCATCCATTGATGAATATTAAGGTTGTTTCCACATCTTGGCCATTGTAGATAATGCTTCAATAAATATGGGGGAACAAATATACTTCAACATAAGGATTTCAATTCTTTTGGATATACCCAGAAGTGAGATTGCTGGACCATATGATAATTTTACTTTTAATTTCTTTGAATACTTCATAATGTTTTCCATAGCAGCTGCACCATTTTACATTCCCACCTACAGTATACAACAGTTCCAGTTTCCCCACATACTCACCAACACTTATCTTTTGTCATTTTGATGATAGCCATTCGAGATGATATTTCATTGTGGTTTTGATTTGTAATCTCATGATAGTTAGCAATGTTGAGCCCCTTTTCATGTATATTGTCCTTTTGTATTTCTTTTTTTGGAGGAATGTCTACTGATCTATCCAGGTCCTTGCCCAATTTGTAATTGGGTGTTTTGTTTGTTTTGCTATTGATTGTGTGAGTTTCTTATATACTTCGGATATTAATTCATGTCAGATACATGGTTTCCAAATTGTTGTTGTTTAGCCACTAAGTTGTATCCAACTCTTTTGCCACCCCATGGACTATAGCCTACCAAGCTCCTCTGTCCATGGGATTTCCCAGGCAAGAATACTGGAATGGGTGACCATTTCCTTGGTGGCCTTTTCATTTTGTTGGTTGTTTCCTTTGCTGTACAAAAGGTTTGTTACCACTGGAAAATGGGATTCTGGCACCAGCTGCCAGTTTATATTATCACTGGTGCTCACCTACATTGAAATGCCTGTCGCAGAATTTGCTTTGGCAGACTGGCTAACTACTATTTGAGATGTTAATGGAGGTCATGTGGGATAGAAAGATGTCAGAAATGGGTTTGGATGCTCTAACTGCACTACAGAGTTTGTTTGTTTGTTTTAAGCATTGTCAAGCAAGGAGGTTTAAGTTCTTGCCTAAATGCATAGTCAGGAAAACAGAAATTTTGTGAAAGCTTTAAAAACTCATATCTTCATAAGTTACTAAAGTTCAGATATCAAATCTGCTCTCTTAGTTACTGAATTACAACCAAGATTGTATTTTCAGCCCACCAAATCCACTAGTTGAAATTTAGGACATTGATGGGAAAGTGGAATTCTGAGAAGTAGAATTGTAATAATTGAAGTTATTCTGTTGACTCTATATCTAGACTCAAAAAACTCATCAGGCCACTGGATTAGCTTGATTTTCACCTGTCTAGTAAAATTGTTTCTGCTTTGCTAGAAAAGCCTGTACTGATATTGTCAGAAGTAGTACCTCTGCATAAGACAGAAATTCTCTTGGTATTCCACGCCCATCACCCTACTGTCTCCTTACCTATAATAAGAATCAGATCTTTACATGTTCCTCAAGTCAACTGAAGAACAGGTGTTTGTGTGTGTGTGTGTGAGAGAGAGAGAGAGAGAAAATCACTCAATTGCATCCAACTCTTTGTGACTCTGTGCTCTGTAGCTCACCAGGCTTTTCAATCCACCTAACTCTTCAAGGCAAGAATACTGGAGTGGGTAGTCATTTTCTTCTCCACGGGCTCTTCCCCACTCAGGGATCAAACCGGGTTTCCTGCATGCAGGCAGATTCTTTACTGTCTGATCCACGAGGAAAGCCTGCAGAGCATAAAGCTTACATACAAATGATAATAATAAACAAAAAAGGGATCATTGTAAAAGTGTGCTAATATATGTTGGTTAAGTCTTAAGGATCACCTGTGAATATTTCTGATGATATTAAAGCCACTAAGTGAAGAACATAAGTTTACTTCAGTTTGAATTAATAAATATGGATATACTAACAGAAGTTATAGATTCAATTCAAACTTTAGGCAATTTGAATTTATTAAATTTTGTTATAGGCTTAATACAACCTTCTCAAAGATTGTTTGTACTGACTGATGTTACAAATCAAAATCTACAAGGTCAGGAAGGAAAAATCCAAAAACCTGTGAAGTTGCCATCAGCTCAAATGTTCACAACCATGATATCAGACAGGGCTGTGAGGAAATTTCCTTCAGCCCATTTGAGAAATAGGACAGTTGTTGTGTCATTTTGGATGAGGGGAAGGAAGAAAACCAAACAGTAGATATAAGCTGTTGTCAAAGTTATATTTCTATTTTAATAGGGTAGTAGTTTCACTGATATCCTTCAGTTCAGTTCAGTCGCTCAGTCGTGTCTGACTCTTTGCAACCCCATGAATCACAGCATGCCAGGCCTCCCTGTCCATCACCAACTCTGGGAGTTCACTCAGATTTACATCCATCGAGTCAGTGATGCCATCCAGCCATCTCATCCTCGGTCGTCCCCTTCTCCTCCTGCCCACAATCCCTCCCAGCATCGAAGGCTTTTCTAATGAGACAACTCTTCACATGAGGTGGCCAAAGTACTGGAGTTTCAGCTTTAGCATCATTCCTTCCAAAGAAATCCCAGGGCTGATCTCCATCAGAGTGGACTGGTTGGATCTCCTTGTAGTCCAAGGGACTCTCAAGAGTCTTCTCCAACACCACAGTTCAAAAGCATCAGTTCTTCAGTGCTCAACCTTCTTCACAGTCCAACTCTCACATCCATACATGACTACTGGAAAAACCATAGCCTTGACTAGACGGACCTTAGTCGGCAAAGTAATGTCTCTGCTTTTGAATATGCTATCTAGGTTGGTCATAACTTTTCTTCCAA
>SJYT01023113.1:0-16185 GCA_006410635.1 Cephalophus harveyi
GGACTCGATGAACGTGAGTCTGAGTGAACTCCGGGAGTTGGTGATGGACAGGAAGGCCTGGCGTGCTGCGATTCATGGGACTGTAAAGAGTCAGACACAACTGAGCGACTGAACTGACTGATCCTATGCCCACTCCCATTTGTAGATGTTTCATTGCAATATTTCACATTAAATGTGCTCAAATTAAGCATTCAAACTCTAATAGCACTTCCTTTTGGACATATATTTCACTTCAGCTTTCTTCTTTTTTCTTCCATTGCATTACATTCAGTTATTACCATTGCCTCCTGGCTCCATCATATACTTTTGTGTGGCCTTTGGTAAGTTACTTAATCAATGTGAGCTTAGTTTCTTAGTTTCTCAAAAAAGACAAATTAATATTATTTAACTTGCAAATACATGATGGGAAATAAATGTTTTAACTTTTGAGAAGTGTTCAGCATAATACCTGGCACAAAGCAATTATGCAAGAAATATTGTGGTTATTATATAACATTTCCCTCTAGGATCAGCACCACATTATTGGTGAATAACATCAATCAGAAACTAGCATTATTTGCTGAATATTTACTGGGCGTTTTTTTGCTATATTTCAGTAAGGAAATTTTGTCTGAATGAAAGGTAGAAGTCTGAGTGGGGATAGTTGGTACCTCTCTGACATTCTGTTCTTAGGAGTAATTAGAGATGACTGAGGGAATTGAGAGCTGTATTTTCTAGTTCTAGGTACTTTTGTCACAAAGAGGGAATGAGAACAGAATCTTCTGGAAGGGTGCCAGGTGATGGATGTAGACCAATGAGGGTATCATTGAGCGGTTTAACTAGAGAATCAGGTCAGATAAATAAAAAGCAAAGTAGAGTGACTAAATAATACAGCAGGTTAAAAAATATGGCTGTGTTGTTTAATAGTTTTGAGATGTTAGACAAGTTGTTTAATCTCTGTAAGTCTCATAATTTAAAAAGTAAATAATAATATTATTTATTTTAATTGGCTATTAAAATAATGAACAAATAATGTATTTCATGTGCAACACTTTTCATATATTAATTCAACAAAATACCAACAATATAACTTATCACTTCATTCCATCGACCCATTAAAGAAGTCAGCATCCTATTAACATACACTATTGTCTCACTAATCCAAACCCAGCCTCTTTCTAGGGAATCCCTAAGACAGTCTGACATTAGAACATGTAAGATATTGCATTTATCTGATAAATTTAAATATAGACTATCAATAACATAATTCCAAATTATATTTTTGTTAAAATACATTTTGTCAAAGGACCTCAATTAATATGTCTAACATTGGCAGTAATATTTGCCTAATTATTTGAACAAAATAATTTGTTCACTGCTCTATATCCAGCAAGTAGAACAGTGCCTAGTACATAAAAACCCACTGAATAAATTCACTCAGACTGATTTTTCTCTAATGTATACAAATAAACAATTTCAAAGAACAAATAGATAATAATCCTGTGGAAATCCATAAATTTCTAGCAAATTTAGTTGAAGTTACTAACAGAACACTATGTGTGTATGTATAATATATATAAATATGTGTGTGTATAATATATATAAAGAAATAATAAATATCAATATATTTTAGATACCTGTTGACCCATATTTGAATTCCTGGAACCAAACTTAAAGTGGGAAAAGGGTTACCCATACCTCCAACAAGCAATACTCCAACAGCAGCACAGTGTCCTACAGTCAAACTCAGTTCTGACACATCTACTTGGAGACTGTGTCACATTTTACAGGTTAAAAGCTCAGTCTACAAGACTACCTCTCCCCACTTATGGCACTGATTGCAAGCCCGGGTTAATCCCTGGGCTTCTGACAAACTAGCTATAGACTAAAGGTTCCAATGACTCCTCCTTGAACTTAGATGCCCTTTGCAAGTCCAGGTTGTTACCTGTACATCTGACCCACTGGCTATAAGTCACTGGTTTCCACAACTTCCTCCTCAGATTCAATTAATTTGCTAGAGTAGCTCACAGAAATTAAAGAAAATTTTCATTTACTAAAACACCAGTTTATTACTTTAAAAAGAGTAACTCAGTAACAGCTCAATGGAAGAGATACAAAAGGAACCGGCTTCCCTGCCCTCTCCAGGTACACCACTCACCCAGAACCTCCATGTGTTCATCAACCCAAAAGCTCTCTGAACCCTATCCTTTTGAGGTTTTCGTCATATGATTGACTAGATCATTAGCCACTGGCAACTGATACAACCCTCAGCCCCTCTCCCTCCCTAAGGTCACTGCTAGGGCTGAAAATTCTAACCCTTCAAGGTTGGTTCCCTGGCAACCAAAGACACCTTGCTAACATAACAAAAGACGTATTCACTGCTCTCAAAACTTAGGACCTAAGTTCAAGGGGTTTTTAGGAGTTCTGTCCCAGACACTGAGATGAAGACCAAATATATATAAATGACAATATCACAACCCAACATCATCATCTCCATGTATGTCTTTATGAATTCAGATACATAAAAAGCACTAAAGAGAATGCAGGTAGATAGATGACAGTGACCTTAATTCAGAAAACTGAGTGACTGCTAAGTGATTCAGTAAAATTTCTGCACAATGATAACTTACCTTCAGAGCAGTTTTACAGAAAAAGTTCCATTCTTCTGAGTAAAAGTTGGCATTTACCATAGAGGAAGTTTCCCTAGCCCACACTTCTTCAGTTCAGTTCAGTCATGTCTGACTCTTTGTGACCCCATGAATCGCAGCACACCAGGCCTCCCTATCTATCACCAACTCCTGGAGTTCACCCAAACCGATGTCCATCGAGTTGGTGATGCCATCCAGCCATCTCATCCTTTGTCATCCCCTTCTCCTTCTGCCCCCTACCCCTCCCAGCATCAGAGTCTTTTCCAATGAGTCAACTCTTGGCATGAGGTGGCCAAAGTACTGGAGTTTCAGCTTTAGCATCATTCCTTCCAAAGAACACCCAGGAATGATCTCCTTTAGAATGGACTGGTTGGATCTCCTTGCAGTCCAAGGGACTGTCAAGAATCTTCTCCAACATCACAGTTCAAAAACATCAATTCTTCAGCGCTCAGCTTTCTTCACAGTTCAACTCTCACATCCATACATGACCACTGGAAAAACCATAGCCTTGACTAGACGGACCTTTGTTGGCAAAGTAACATCTCTGCTTTTTAATATGCTTTCTAGGTTGGTCATAACTTTCTTTCCAAGGAGTAAGCACCTTTTAATTTCATGGCTGCAATCACCATCTGCAGTGATTTTGGAGCCCCAAAAAATAAAGTCTGATACTGTTTCTACTGTTTCCCCATCTATTTCCCAAGAAGTGATGGGACCAGATGCCATGATCTTTGTTTTCTGAAAGTTGAGCTTTAAGTCAACTTTTTCACTCTCCTCTTTCACTTTCATCAAGAGGCTTTTTATTTTTTCTTCACTTTCTGCCATAAGGGTGGTATCATCTGTATATCTGAAGTTATTGATATCACTCCTTAGATACATGCTATTTACTGTGTATCCTCTCATAGATCTGGTCTTTTACCATAAGTATTGGGTCCTTCAAAACAGAAAGAAACTAGGGAGATGTGAATTATTTTTAATATGATATTTATGTATTATTTTTTAAGATTTGTTTTAAAACATGTAAAAATCTAGAGGTGTGAATATTACTCATAAACAATTTTCTCACTTCACAAACTAAATGCATTAAGTTATGGCAACATATTGTTCACTCTAATCTTTCTCATTATTTTATTATATAACATGGGTAAATAATGACTAGCAACTATGATGATGACTTATTGAGAGGGTAACTGGCAGGATGGCTGCATCTCCAAATGCAGGAAATAGGCTGCAAATGTCAGACATTGTTTATCTCTCTCTTAAGCAGTAGAAGGAAGCAAACTAGTGTTATATTTTTTCCCCTTCTCTATACAAATATAAAAAGAGGTTTCTCTTAAAATTTTGTGTTGCCATAATGACACCCGGTTCCACCTGAACTTAACTTTTCTCAAACCTTGAGCTAACCGATGTATTTTTCTTATAGAATTGTTTGTCTTAAACTATGTTAATGTACTATGCATTTACCCTAGACTCTAGCTTCAAGTCAATCCTAAAGGCTCAGAACCTACTTGACAAACCAGTATGTTATACTCATACATTATTCTCCTAATTTATGCTAATGAAACTATATATTTGTATGGCAATTTGCCTTTCTTCAAGATTCACGTCAATTTTTTTATGGCCCGGATGACTCACCTGGTGCCATTCTCTGAGGTTTGAGACATTTCCTTTCTTTAATTAGCAGACTGCTAGTAGCTATGTAATATTCAGCTAAAGACTAGCAGGGGGGTACTCTTTCTGCCCTCTTTGGATGTCTATGTCAGAAGCTTTCTCTATCTCTTTTACACTTTAATAAAACTATTACACAAAAGCTCTGAGTGATCAAGCCTTGTTTCTGGCCCTGGATTGAATTCTTCTCTGGAGGCTAAGAATCCTGGCATCTTTCATGGTTCAGAAACAACCTTTCATCATCAAGAAAAGTTCCTTATATCAGGTTAGCAGAAGTGAGGAGGAAAACATTACTTTATGATGGTTAACAAAAAAGCTAATTGAAAAGTGAAAATCACATGAATTTAGAATCCACTTTTGACCTATGTGGTCAACTCTTTTGAGTGTTTTAATAAGTGAGATTATCATTCTCGCATAATGTTGAGTAAGAGAGAATTTTAGTAAACTACAATAAAACTATTAGCCAAAATGTTCATCTATTAAGAATATTCTGGCTATTCAATATTTCTTAGGAAAATAATCTTAACTCCAAAAACTGTTGGTGAAGACTATTCCAATATGTCTGCACATTTTGGTGCATTTGCCAAATCATATAGACAACATATTTTGACAATTTTGATGATTGGAGGACTTATGGTTTCTCCGTCTCAATACACTAAATGCCTGTATTATTTGAAGAGATGGTATAAGAGGCTGAACTGAGTGTATTTAGACTCTCAGACCTCTCTGGTATGCTTTTGTTTAATTTGAAAAAATACACTTGCATCTAGCTTGTATGTTTATTATAAACTTTAATTTAGACACATATAAAAACCTATATGAAAATCTATTAAAATATAAGTTATGTGTTCACTCAATAACAATTATTGAATACTTAAGTGTGCCAGATACTATGCTAGTTATTTGTATTAAGTATGAGCATGTGCATATATTTTAATATTTGCCTTTTAGGCAGAAATATTGCCAGAATAGCATAATTACAATAAGGAATTAAAGTTTATTTCATCATGGTTAACTAAAGGTTTTACTGTACTTTCAGATGTTAGTAATGTTAGCTTTTTAACCTATAGATAAAGAAGTAAAAAGACAAATATTGTATGATATCACTAATATGTAGAATCTAAAAAAATACAACAAGCTCGTGAATAGAGAAGACTCTTGAGAGTCCCTTGGACAGCAAGGAGATCCAGCCAGTCCATCCTAAAAGAAATCAGTCCTGAATATTCATTGGAAGAACTGATGCTGAAACTCTAATACTTTGGCCACCAGATGTGAAGAACTGGCTCATTTGAAAAGACCCTGATGCTGGGAAAGATTGAAGGCAGGAGAAGAAGGGGATGATGGAGGATGAGATGGTTGGATGGCATCACCAACTCAATGGACATGAGTTTGAGTAAACTCTGGGAGTTGGTGATTGACAAGGAGGCCTGGCGTGCTGCAGTCCATGGGGTTGCAAAGAGTCAGACATAACTGAGCAACTGAACTGAACTGAGTGAATATAACCAAAAAAACACAGACACAAATATAGAGAATAAACCAGTGGCTACCAGTAGGGAGCAGGGAGAAGAGGCAATATAGAGGTGGCAGATTGGGAGGTACAAACTACTGGGTATAAGATAGGCTGAAGGATATATTGTACAATACCGGAAATGTAGTCAATATTTTGTAATAACTATAAATGGAAATTGGATAATTAAAAAAAATTCTCTATCTTTAGATCTTGAGCAGTCTTTAGTCTTCCCTGGGGAAGTGTACCATCACAATTTATGACTTCCTCAGATTTTTGTCTGAGTATCCTTTAGATTCTTACATATTGCAAATACAGATGCACACACGGATATACACTACATCTATATATTATTACAAGTAACTTCAATTACTATCTAATATGAGATACAATATCAGAGATGTAGCCTGCATATCTACAAGATATATGTTTACTAGACCAGTCAATCTTTAATCTATAAATTGACTCTGTCAATGAACACTATGTGATTATTATACACCTGAAATCGGCTACTTTTACTTTCCCTATGAGAAGGAAGAGGCTATGAAGATTTTAATAAATGAATGAATGAATAAGTGTAGTCTTAGTCCACTTGCCTTAGTTTCCTGAATTATGTCTACTTACATGGTAGAGAATAAAGCATTAGTGGATTATTTTCATGTTCATTAGAAAATAGGAGGGTTTGGGTATTTTGTACTTGTAGTAGATGACAAAATGATCACAGATTCTTTGCTTCCCTGTCACTACTATCCTTCTCTACAATGAGACTTTTATAGTTCCTCTCATTAAGAGCTGGCACTTATCTGAGTTTGGTCACATGGCTTGATTTGATTAACAGGACATTAGCAGATATAACACAAGCCAAGGCTTGGAAACTGCTGTTCCCAATGCTCTAGAGAACACTGCAACTATCACCATATGAAAGAACCTGGTTGATAATGAACACATAGCAAGCTTCCTTTATCATACCTGGTGACAGGCAGACAACTGCTAGACACGTGAATGAGGATATCAACCTCAGCTAACTACAAATATTTAAGAAAATATAGTTTACACAACAGAGAAACAAATCTCAGCTGTATGTACTAAGCTGAAATTAACTATCCACAAAATCCTAAGGAAATAAATAAGGTGTTTCTTTAAAACATTCAGTGTTAGGTTGTTTGTTCAAAAAAGTGAATTAGTAAAAGTCTATATGCTTACATCAACACTTTTTGATACTTTCATGGGCATATGAATTACCTTAGGATCTCATTAAATGCAGATTGTGATTCAGCAGGTGTGGAGAGGCACCCAAGATTCTGCAGTTTTAATGAGTTTCAGAAGATGATGATGCTACTGGTCCATTGGACACATTTTCATTAACAGGGGCCTCTGTGATAGAAGATATAAAACTATTAATAAAAATATGAAATGTTCTTATCAATGATGTCCATGACTCTGATCTATAAAGTCTTTTTGAATTTAAATAAATTTATATTATCTTCCCACCTAATCACCTAATAGATAACAACATCTACCTTAAACACAACACACACAATCTGATGCACACTCCTGAACACACACTCTTCACTTCATTGTAAGAATGCAGTGAACATACAGAGAACCATTAGAGCAGAAGGCTAGAAAACAATAGTAGCATGCAAATAAAATAAGTAATAATTAACTGACAGCAGAAATATTTCAGGAAGTAAATTTGCTTTGCAATAAATTTTATTTAAAGACTTGTTTAAATATCTAAACTTTAAGCAACTAGAGTCCCTGCTCTCATTGAGCTTACCAAACAGTACTTTGTTTGCGGGTATATAGAATCACGATTTCATTCACGCATTTATCCTAAATGAATAAGGCACTGTATTTATGAAGCTTAAAATAAAATTCCCTTGCAGGTATTATCATGGAAAGAAATGAAGACTGAGTAGATCTCAACTAATTACTGCTCTCAATATTGTACAACTCAAACCAAAATTAAAAAATCCCTAGCTGGTTTTGCTACGCCCTACAGAAACATAGTAGAGTGTGCTATTTGATAGCTTTAAATTTTGCTATTGAAAAAATTTAATTTTTCAATTTTGAAAATTGATTTTGAAAATTGCTTTAAATAAATTTGAGATAGAAAGGATCAGACAAAAGTTAATGTTGATATAAATTCAGCTCTTTCTGGGCTAAGTCAAAGTTCAATTGGATGATGCTTAAGATCATTCCAATCTTACAAGGTGAGATTTCATGAATTTTTTGAAGAGGAAATTGTTTAACTACAATAATATGTGATGTATAGAAACTATTGCTAGTAGTATTCATTAAAACCTTTTCAAATACAACAAAAAAGGAGGCAGTTTTTATGTGGAAGAATATCTTATTGTGGTTTTACAAGTTCTTTTTTATTCATAAAATAAAGGCATACTTACTAAGAATGATTTTTAAGATAGTTTAAAAGTATATGATGGTTTGTTGTTTAGTCATTAAGTCATGTCTAACTCTTTGCGACCCTATGGACTATATAGCTCACCAGAGTCTGCTATTCATGATATTTCCCAGGCACGAATACTGGAGTGGGTTGCCATTTCCTCCTCCAGGGGATCTTCATGACCCAGGGAGCAAACCCGCATCTCCTGTTTGGCAGGAGAATTCCTTATGGCTGAGCCACCAGGGAAACCCATATGATGATTTACCTCTCTATAATTAGACATACATGCATGCTCTTTATGTAGAGATTTTAACCCTACATCCCCACCACTGCTACCATTACACACATATACAAACAAACATACTTAGTTAATAATAAAGACATTTTGTTATTATTGTTGTTCATTTTCAAAATCATGTCTGACTCTTTGCAACCCCATGAACTACAGCACACCAGGCTTCCCTGTCCTTCACTATATCCTGGAATCTGCTCAAATTCATGTCCATCAAGTCAGTGATGCTATCCAACCACCTCATCCTCTGTAGCCCCTTTCTCCTTCTACAATCAATCTTTTTCAGCATCAGGATCTTTTCCAATGAATCTGCTCTTTGCATAAGGTGGCCAAAGTATGAGAGCTTCAGCTTCAGCACCAGTCCTTCCAGTGAATATTCAGGGTTGATTTCCTTTAGGATTGACTAGTTTGATCTCCTTGCTGTCCAAGGGACTCTCAAGAGTCTTCTCCAGCACCACAGTTAGACAGCATCAATTCTTTGGTGCTCAGCATTCTTTATGGTCCAAGTCTCATATCCATACATGACTACAGGAAAAACCATAGCTTTGACTATAAGGATCTTTGTCAGCAAAGTGCTATCTCTGCTTTCTAATACACTGTCTAGGTTTGTCACAGCTGTTCTTCCAAAGAGCAAGTGCCTTTTAATTTTGTGGCTGCAGTCACTGCCAGCATTGCTTTTAGAGCCCCAAATGAAATCTGACACTGTTTCCACATTTTTCCCATCGATTTTCCATGAAGTGATGGGACCCGATGCCATGATCTTCGTTTTCTGAATGCTGAGCTTTAAGCTAGCTTTTTCACTCTCCGCTTTCACCTTCATCAAGAGGCTTTTTATTTCCTCTTCACTTTCTGCCATTAAAGAGCTTGTAAAATCTCGTATCAGCTCTTTTTTGAGATATAATTCACATACTAAGCAATATGTGGCTAGCTGTGGTGGCTCAGACAGTAAAGCATCTGCCTGTAATGTGGGAGGCCCGGGTTTGATCCCTGGGTTGGGAAGATCCCCTGGAGAAGGAAATGGTAACCCACTCCAGTACTCTTGCCTGGAAAATGCCATGGACAGAGGAGACTGGTAGGCTATAGTCCATGGGGTCACAAAGAGTTGGACACGACTGAGTGACTTCACTTTCACTTTCATTTTTCAAGCAATATACCCACTAAGTTGTATAATTCTGTTGTTTTATATATCATATTAACACTTGAACTATGAAAGAATATAACAAAATTTGCTATTTTAACCATTTTCAGTGTGCAATTCAGTAGCATTAATTACATTCACAATGTTTTGCTATCATCACTATTTCAAAAACTTTTCATCATCCCAAACAGAAACCATATAGCAATTAAACCATAAATGTCTATTCCACCCTGCTCCAGGCCCTAGTAACCTCAAATCTATTTTCTATCTGTGTGAATGTGTCTATTTGAGATACTGCATATAAGTGGATTCATAAGATATTTGTCTTTTTGTGTCTAGCTAATTTCAGTTAGCATGTCTTCAAAATTTATCAATGTTGTGGCATGTATCAAAGTTTCAATGCTTTTTTTTTTATGGCTAAATAATATCCTATTGTATCTTTGTAGCCATATTTTACCCATTCATCTGTTGATGGACATAGGTTGTTTCTAACTTTTTGCTGTTGTGAATAAAGCTGTGTCACTGATGTACAAGTATCTCTTTGAGATTCTGCTTTCACTACTTTGGGTAAAGAAAGGAGTATTACAGAGTCACAGGGTAATTCTATGAACAGCTATTTGAGGAACTTCCATATTGTCTTCTACTGCTGCTATACCATTTTATATTCCTACCAGAAATACACAAGGGTTTCAATTTCTCACCTTTTTCACCAACACTTGCTATTTTTTGTTGTTAATTGAAAAGAAAACATAAGCAGAAAGTAACAGAACTTTGTCAATCAACTATACTTCAATTAAAATATATTTTAAAAAATCAACATGGTGGATTCATGTCAATGTATGGCAAAACCAATACGGTACTGTAAAGTAAAATAAAGTAAAAATAAAATTTAAAAAAAAATCAACAAAGTTTTAAGTGTACAATATTATTAACTATATGTGCATTGGTTTACTATATATCTCTGGAACTTCCTCATCTTGTATGACTGAAAGTCTATAACCATTAAACAGAAACTTCTAATGTTTCCTGTCTTAGCCCCTTGACAACTACCATTCTACATTCTACTTCTATGACTTTGAATAATTTATATACTTGATTTAATTTTAATCAAGTCATATTCATCCTTCTGTTACTGGCTTGTTTCACTTAATGTCCTCAAGGTTCATCTAAGTTGTAGCGTACAGTAGGATTTCCTATTTTAACCTTGAAATATGTATATATTTCTATAAAATAGAAGTTAAAGCGTCTGCCTCCAATGTGGGAGACCCAGGCTCAATCCCTGGGTCAGGAAGATCCCCTGGAGAAGGAAATGACAATCCACTCCAGTATTCTTGCCTGAAGAATCCCACGGACAGAGAAGCCTAGTAGGTTATAGTCCATGGGGTCGCAAAGAGTTGGACACGACTTAGTGACTTCACCTTCACCTTCACCTTCACCTTCTATAAAAATAGAAAGATGTGGAAATATATCTCCTTTGGGGACTTCCATGATGTATATGCTGTGAATCCATTTGACATGTATGTTGCTGTTCCACAGGTTATATTTATTGTCATTCATTCACCTTACTTGCTTCATTTTACTTTATTTTATTTAAGTTCTACTTATTTTTCTTCATTCTTTATTGTCCTCAAACTCAATAATTCCAATTGTCCTATCTTCAATATCCTGTTATTTTTCTCCTGTATGCTCAAATCTGCTTTGAATTCCTCCATTGAAAATTTTAAAATTTTTATTTGTTTATTTTATGGCTGTACTGGTCTTCATTGCTTCATGTAGGCTATCTCTAATGGCAGCAAGTAAGGGCTACTCTCTAGTTATGGGCTTCTTACTGCAGTGGCTTCTCGTTGCAGAGCATGGGCTCTAGGCACGTGGGCTCAGTAGTTGTGGCATGAGGGTTTAGTTGCCCTGTGGCATGTGGGATCTTTTGGGACCAGGGATCAAACCTGTTTTGCCTCCTTTGGCAGGCAGACTCTTAATCACTGGACCACCAGGGAAGTCCCCTCCACTGAAGCTTTAATTTCAGTTACTGTCTCTACTTTTCATCTCCACAATTTTTTCATTTGATTACTTTTTATAAATTCTCTGTTTTGATATTCTCATTTTGGTCATACATCAATTCTCTTTCATTTGTTTTGGGGGGACCATGTTTTACTTTAGGTCTTTGAGCATATTTAAGACAGTTATTTTAAAATCTTTTAATGGCAAGTCTGATATTCCAAAGAGATGATTTTTATCAATTTATTTTGTTACTTTCAATGGGCCAAATGTTCCTGTTCTTTGTCTGCCTTGTGATTTTTTGTCAAAAAGTAAACATTTAAATATTATAATGTGCTGTGGAAATCATATTCTCTCCATTCTCCAGGGTTTGTTTTTGTTGCTGTTGTTGCTACAGGCTTTAGTAGTCTATTTATTTAGCTACTTTTCCAAACTCTTTTTGCAAACCCTATATTCATTGTCGTGTGTGATAACTGAAGTCTTTATTCTTTTAGCTCAAGTTCAACTAATACTTTTTGACAGAAATTTTCTTGAATCCCGAGATCTTAAAAAAAAAGAAAGAAAAAAAGAAACAAAACCAAAATATAAAGGTAAGCACCTCTCCCAGTGTTGGCAGATTTCTCTTGCTGAGGGATTCCCTCAACAGTCAGCCAGTCTTTCACCAAGTATAGGAATCAGTCTGAGGTGAAAGCTAAGGGTCTATTGTGCTATTTTTGAGTACACACTCTGCCCTTGACATGTATGTGGCTTGTGAAATCCTCTCATATACACAATTGGTTTTGATTTTCCTAATTTCTCTCTCTCTCTCTTTTTTTTTTTTTTTTACTTTATTTTACTTTACAATACCGTATTGGTTTTGCCATACACTGACATGAATCCACCACGGGTGTACACGAGCTCCCAATCCTGAATCCCCCTCCCACCTCCCACCCCATATCCTCTCTCTGGATCATCCCCGTGTACCAGCCCCAAGCATCCTGTATCCTGTATCGAACACAGGCTGGTGCTTCATTCTTACATGATAGTATACGTGTTTCAATGCCATTCTCCCAAATCATCCCACCCTCTCCCTCTCCCACAGAGTCCAAAAGTCCGTTCTATACATCTGTGTCTCTTTTGCTGTCTCGCATACAGGGTCATCATTGCCATCTTTCTAAATTCCATATATATGTGTCAGTATACTGTATTGGTGTTTTTCTTTCTGGCTTACTTCACTCTGTATAATAGGTTCCAGTTTCATCCATCTCATTAGAACAGATTCAAATGAATTCTTTTTGATGGCTGAGTAATACTCCATTGTGTATATGAATTCTCCCAAATCATCCCACCCTCTCCCTCTCCCACAGAGTCCAAAAGTCCGTTCTATACATCTGTGTCTCTTTTGCTGTCTCGCATACAGGGTCATCATTGCCATCTTTCTAAATTCCATATATATGTGTCAGTATACTGTATTGGTGTTTTTCTTTCTGGCTTACTTCACTCTGTATAATAGGTTCCAGTTTCATCCATCTCATTAGAACTGATTCAAATGAATTCTTTTTAATGGCTGAGTAATACTCCATTGTGTATACGTGCCACAGCTTTCTTATCCATTCATCTGCTGGTGGACATAAAAGCCATATGATTATCTCAATAGATGCAGAGAAGGACTTTGACGAAATTCAACAACCATTTATGATAAAAACTCTCCAGAAAGTAGGAATACAAGGAACATACCTCAACATAATAAAAGCTATATATGACAAACCCACAGCAAACATTATCCTCAATGGTGAAAAATTTATTTTCCTAATTTCTCAAAGAATCTTTACCAGGTTTTACTGGGCCTTGTGTGTGTCTACTGTATATTTGGACCAGTTATCTTTTGTCTCAGACATTATTCACTTATGAGTTCACCTTGCAGCACTTTTCAGCAATTTCTGCCAACTTTTCCAGCCTGTGTTCACAATTTGTTGAAATAGAAAAGAGTGCCTCACATCATTCCTTAAGGAAGCCCTTGGACATATTAGAACAGATGCACAAAATAATGTGCAAATAATATCTGATCTGCATCATCTAGAACTAGGGACAAGGCTACTCCCATAGTGGGACACAGGCTGGAACTGCTTTAAAACTGCCAGCATATAAGGTTGGGGGTTGGGCAAGGGCAGGTAAAAATGCCACAAAGCTTTCATACCATTTTCAAATTTCTTATTTAAGAAATTCAGTGTTTTCTTGGCAACTATAAACCTTTGACTGTTTTCCAGAGTACTAAAAATGTTGGTTCTGACAGTTTCTGCCATGTGTTAATGTTTCTGTGAGGGAGTAAGAGCATGGAGCTGCCTGTTCTGCCATTTTGCTGATGTCATTTTCCTACATGATTTTAGTTTGGGCTTCAAGTATTTATGATTAAATAAGTCATATCAAGCTAAAGTTTTTCTACCAGATGTAAAAAATACAGAAAAAGCAGAACTAAAACCACCAAGTCAAAAAGTAATTTTTATTAAGAGTTTCACCTCAGTTCAGTTGCTCAGTCATGTCCAACTCTTTGCGGACCTCTGGACTGCAGCATGGCCGGCTTCCCTGTCTATCACCAACTCCTGAAATTTTTTCAAACTCATGTCCATTGAGTCGGTGATGCCATCCAACCATCTCATCCTCTGTCGTCCCCTTTTCCTCTTGTCTTCAATCTTTCCCAGCATCAGAGTCTTTTCCAATGAGTCAGTTCTTTGCATCAGGTGGCCAAAGTATTGGAGTTTCAGCTTCAGCATCAGTCATTCCAATGAATATCCAGGACTGATTTCCTTAAGATGGACTGGTTGGATCTCCTTGCAGTCCAAGGGACTCTCAAGAGTCTTCTCCAACACCACAGTTCAGAAGCATTAATTCTTCAGTGCTCAGCTTTCTTTATAGTCCAACTCTCACATCTATACATGACAACTGGAAAAACCATAACTTTGACTAGACAGACTCTTGTTGGCAAAGTAATGTCTCTGCTTTTTAATATGCTATCTAGGTTGGTCATAAATTTTCTTCCAAGGAGCAAGTATCTTTTAATTTTATGGCTGCATTCACCATCTGCAGTGATTTTGGAGCCCAAAGAAATAAAGTCTGACACTGTTTCCAGTGTTTCCCCATCTATTTCCCATGAAGTGATGGGACCAGATGCCGTGATCTTAGTTTTCTGAATGTTGAGTTTTAAGCCAACTTTTTCACTCTCCTCTTTCACTTTCATCAAGAAGTTCTTTAGTTCTTCTTATCTTTCTGTCATAAGGGTGCTGTCATCTGAATATCTGAGGTTATTGGTATTTCTCCTGGCTATCTTGATTCCAGCTTATGTTTCACCCAGCCCGGCATTTCTCATGATGTACTCTGTATATAAATTAAATAAACAGGGTGATAATATATAGCCTTGACATACTCTTTTCCTGATTCGGAACCAGTCTGTTGTTCCATGTCCAGTTCTAACTGTTGCTTCTTGACCTGCATACAGATTTCTCAGGAGGCAGGTCAGGTGATCTGGTATTCCTATCTCTTGAAGAATTTTCCAGCATTTGTTGTGATCCACACAGTGAGTCTTTGGCACAGTCAATAAAGCAAATGTTTTTCTGGAACTCAGAAAACACAGAGTAGAGAATAAATAAATATTCCACTTCTGTTTGCTGCTGCTGCTGCTAAATCTCTCAGTCATGTCCAACTCTGTGTGACCCCATAGATGGCAGCCCACCAGGCTCTTCTGTCCCTGGGATTCTCCAGGCAAGAATACTGGAGTGGGTTGACATTTCCTTCTCCAATGCATGAAAGTGAAAAGTGAAAGTGAAGTCGCTCAGTCATATCTGACTCTTAGCAACCCCAGGGACTGTAGCCTACCAGGCTCCTCCATCCATGGGATTTTCCAGGGAAGAGTACTGGAGTGGGGTGCCATTTCCCTCTCCAACTTCTGTTTGAGTCATGGGTTTATCAGTTTGAATTTTTTTGGATATTATTTTATTCTATTTATTTTATTTTTTATTTTATTAAGTATATTAAGTCAGAAATTTGAAAATGATATATATTTCTTATTCCTATCAGTTGATTTCTGACCATTTGACTTACAGTGAGTGCTGGGAAATTTATGAACTACAAACAACTGTTTTATGCAGAATCATTTCTGAGGGAAAAAAAGGCACTTTATTTAAATTAAAAACCATTCAAGTACCTAGTATGTATCAGGAACTATCTGAGATGTTTCACAGATATATCTCATTATCATATTTATCTTCATCACGACTTTACAATTTTACAGAAATTTGTTATTAAAAAAGTTATGCAACCTTCGCAAAGTTACTCAGCTGGTAAATTAGAAAATCACATTAGAAAATCACACCAGGTTTTCTAACTTCAGTGCTAGTTTCCATTCTGCAGTTCCATGGTTGACTGTTATTTTCTTAGCTGTTTTTAAAGTGGATTTTAATATGACATTATGAAATCATGTAGAGAAATGTGAAAATGAGAATATCAATTTAAGAAGAGTCTGATATTTTAAAATGAAAATATATGCAGTGGTAGGGTGGGAGGGAGGGAAAAGGAGAGAAG
>SJYT01023113.1:16267-52578 GCA_006410635.1 Cephalophus harveyi
GGAGGGAGGGAAAAGGAGAGAAGAGTGGTATTTTGTTTTCAGTATTGTCCGTTGTCATTTATACAGAACTCACGGACTATACCTTGTTAATCTCACTTTTTGTTATTTTCCTATGGATATTTCTGTAAATATTTGCAATATCATTTAAAAGAACAAAAGTAAAAAGAATGAGCCTAAAGAGTCAAGACTGCATAACTATGTAATACAAATATATCCAATTTATCAGTCACAAACTCTTTAAACTGACAAACCACTATTACTTAACCGCTTTTTGCCACCAACAAAATCATAATCGTTTCTGCCTCTACCACTGTAAAGACCATTTACTTGTTTTTTGTCAGGTAGGCTAAACCAAAATGACAGCAAGGAAGAAAAATGCCCATGCACAGTGGGAAAATAATGATATGATAATTGTGAATGAGTAATATATTAGCCAACGTTCCTTCCATTTTTGCCCCCTTGAACTTTGCTAATCTATTATTGTCTCTCTTCTGTGTTGAGCTTAGACTTCAGCTAAGACTCTCTCAACATAGATCTGCAGACAGCACACTCTGGTATAGGATATCATTTACAGTACTATAATACAAACATCTACTGCTTATGCTGCTACTGCTAAGTCGCTTCAGTTGTGTCTGACTCTGTAAGACCCCATAGACGGCAGCCCACCAGGCTCCCCCGTCCCTGGGATTCTCCAGGCAAGAACACCGGAGTGGGTTGCCATTTCCTTCTCCAATGTATGAAAGTGAAAAGTGAAAGTGAAGTTGCTCAGTCGTGCCTGACTTTGTGACCCCATGGACTGCAGCCCACCAGGCTCCTCCATCCATGGGTTTTTCCAGGCAAGAGTACTGGAGTGGGTTGCCATTGCCTTCTCCGATAACTGCTTTATAGGCCAACATAATTCAGTGCAAAATTCATTCTATTTCCACTTGAAATTCTATCGCAAATCTGGAACTCATTATACAGAAAGAAGAAAATAGAAACAAACAAAAGTGAAAAACAAAACAAAAACGAACAAAGCCTGTGCTAGAAGCTGTTAACAATTTTAGGGATGACCGTATGGGCCGTGCAGTCTATTGGCAGATCTTGTCTGATAATACTCTGCTGCCAATAGATTAAGACCCATGCTTCCTTTCTTTCCACTCACTTTTTTTTGTTTTTTTTGCAGGACTTCATACTAACTCCCTTTGTTCAGTTTCTAGCATTTTTTAAAAATAATTGAGACTTTTTCATGTATAGCAGGTGTTCTTTTCAATATCAAATATATATTATGAGATTCTTGTATATTAAATAAATTGGAAATTAAAAAAAAAGTTTCTAACATGAAATTCCTCACCTTATTGAAATATTAATAGAGCCACTACACTCCTTTTGCTCAAATTGAAGAAAGTAGGGAAAACAACTAGACCATTCAGGTATGACCTAAATCAAATCCCTTATGATTATACAGTGGAAGTGAGAAATAGATTTAAGGGACTAGATCTGATAGATAGAGCACCTGATGAACTATGGACAGAGGTTCGTGACATTGTACAGGAGACAGGGATCAAGACCATCCCCCTGTCTCTTATACACATCTTCTCCTAGTCTTATTCATGTAAATGTTCTATATAATTCTCTCATTTCTTTGATTTCCCATCTCATGGAGGACTCAGACCTTGGGCAGTCCTGGTCTCTAACTAAGCACATTCCTGTTCACTAACTAGGAATATTTGCTTTAACAAAATACAAGCAACTATGCTAAGCCACAAGATTTAGAATTCTTCTCTCCCATCCTCTTCTCTCTTGTCCTTGGACATCTTTCACACTTATAATATCTATCTAATGGTACTGCATTGAGCTTGAGTGGAAAAGCCCTCCTTTTCCAATAAAAATTTCCTCTGTGAGTTGACCAGTTTTGCTGAATTGTGAGACTCGCTTTGTGGTAATGAGGGAGCAATATGATCATTTCATCCTGAGGCACCCAAATATACGTTTTCCTTCTTATCCTCATCACATATGGCAGAATATACTTAGCTAAGTGACTAAATTCTGGCCATGGAACATTACGAGGGAATTGATATCTAAATTATTTAATATGTCCAAGTTCATTTATTTAGTTTATATCCATGAGTTCAACTTGTATTTCATCCAAAAATATAAACCCCTATCTTCTGTTGTGAATGGTGAGAAATCACTTCATTGCTGAATTCAGATATATTTGTTTTCTGTTGAATAACAAGTTACTATAGAATTAGAAAATTGAAAGCCCATTTAATATCTCACAGTTCTTAACTCAGAAGTGTAGAAAAGCTCAAATGGGTTCTCTACTTAGAGTCTCCCTGACTAGTCTCTGTTTTGGGTCTTGTAAGATTGGTCTTGCAGGCTCACAGGCTGAGGGTTCCCTGATGATTAGTGAAGTTGATGACTTTTTTATATGCTTAGTGAACAACAGACTGGTTCTAAATAGCAAAAGGAATACTTCAAGGCTGTATATTGTCACGCTGCATATTTATCTTATATGTAGAGTATGTCATGTAAAACGTTGGGCTGGAAGAAGCACAAGTTGGAATCAAGATTGCTGGGAGAAATATCAATAACTTCAGATATGCAGATGACACCACACAGATGGTCAAGCCAGTTTTAGAAAAGGCAGAGGAACCAGAGATCAAATTGCCAACATCTGCTGGATCATCAAAAAAGCAAGAGAGTTCCAGAAAAACATCTATTTTTGCTTTATTGACTTTGATCCTGTGGATTACAATAAACTGTGGAAAATTCTGAAAGATATGGGAATACCAGACCACCTAACCTGCCTCTTGAGAAATCTATATTCAGGTCAGGAAGCAACAGTTAGAACTGGACATGGAACAACAGACTGGTTCCAAATAGGAAAAGGAATATGTCAAGGCTGTATATTGTCACCCTGCTTATTTAAATTATATGCAGAGTACATCATGAGAAACATTGGGCTGGAAGAAGCACAAGTTGGAATCAAGATTGCTGGGAGAAATATCAATAACTTCAGATATGCAGATGACACCACCCTTATGGCAGAAAGTGAAGAGGAGCTAAAAAGCCTCTTGATGAAAGTGAAAGAGGAGAGTGAAAAAGTTGGCTTAAAGCTCAACATTCAGAAAATGAAGATCATGGCACCTGGTCTCATCACTTCATGGGAAATAGATGGGAAAACAGTGGAAACAGTGTCAGAATTTATTTTTTGGAGGTTCCAAAATCATTGCAGATGGTGATTGCAGCCATGAAATTAAAAGATGCTTACTCCTTGGAAGGAAAGTTATGACCAACCTAGATAGCATATTCAAAAGCAGTGAGATTACTTTGCCAACAAAGGTCTGTCTAGTCAAGGCTATGGTTTTTCCAGTAGTCATGTATGGATGTGAGAGTTGGACTGTGAAAAAAGCCGAGCGCCAAAGAATTGATGCTTTTGAACTGTGGTGTTGGAGAAGACTCTTGAGAGTCCCTTGGACTTCAAGGAGATCCAACCAGTCTATTCTAAAGGAGCTCAGTCCTGGGTGTTCTTTGGATGGAATGATGCTAAAGCTGAAACTCCAGTACTTTGGCCACCTCATGTGAAGAGCTGACTCATTGGAAAAGACTCTGATGCTGGGAGGGATTAGGAGCAGGACGAGAAGGGGATGACAGAGGATGAGATGGCTGGATGGCATCACTGACTCGATGGACATGAGTTTGTGTGAACTCTGGGAGTTGGTGATGGACACGGAGGCCTGGCATGCTGTAATTCATGGAGTCGCAAAGAGTTGGACACAACTGAGCGAGTGAACTGAATTGACACTCCTTTTTCATTTATAATTCGAAGCTACTATTGAGTTGGAACTGTATTAGCAAGGGTAAGACTGAGTTATTCCTAGGTTTTAGAAGAACATACATTTTAGAAGGCTAGTATAGCTTTATTTTTGTAACAGAGTTTTAAGTATTAACAACTAAAGATTAAATATTTGACTTTACCAAAGTAACATGAAATATTACTCTTAGTCAGCAAAAAACAAACAATCTGATATCCCCTAGTTTCCTTTGTTCCAATCTACCATGATGCTTTCCAATGCCAGAAGTGCAATAATGCCTTCTGTACTATGGCTTTGAGTTCAAGATATCATTCAAAAAGAAGGCATGCACACTACTTAAATATGACTACCAACAACACTAAAATATTGTCAAGGATGTTTTGAGGCACAATCAAAAGTAATGTAACTCTAGGCCAATGAACAAGAAACAAAAAAATCACCCAAGAGTATAAATATAAGCTCAGAGAATAAGGTCACGTCTACATGGTGGTAACACAACACACCACTCTTGTGGTAGTAAATATTCTACTTTACTTCTTGATAATGATGATACAAACTGTAGATGTTTGTTCACTTTGATTATATTCACCTAAGTGTGTGAACCCCTTTTCTGCTCAAATCAGAAGCCCAGTAAGAGACCTGTGAAGTCAAAACATTCAATTGTCCAATCCTCTTCTTACTCCTAGCACTAGTCAGATGAGCTGACTTTATATTCCTTTTTAATTCTGTGACAGTTTCTCAGCAGCATTTCACAGAGCTCATGACCAATAGTCTGGCTAGGCTTTGGCCTCTTAAGGGATCCTGGAAGTAACACACAACAACAAGCTAAGCTGTCTTCTCACTATTTGGCACATTTCTATCTTGCTAAAAAAGCTTTTTGCATCATATTCTGCCCTTATCTTCCAAAATGCTCTCCACTGGCTGCACATTGGCAGGGCTTTGACAGCTATGGCAAAACCAATACAGTATTGTAAAGTAAAATAAAGTAAAAAAAAAAAAAAAGAAGAAGAAGAAGAAGAAGAAGAAGAAGAAGACACAGCTCTTGAATAACTTTTCATAGACAACAGCATCTAAGTCAGTGGTTGCCCTTCCATGCTACTGATTTTTTACTTGGCTAGCTAAAGAACCGTTCAAAAGGTGAAGACTCAGCTGGACTGCTACTGGGGTTCTTTGTCCCACTCACTCTTACTCCCTTGTGCCTTTCTATCACATTTCAGAGGAAGGTATTGAGATTCAGCTCTGGTGAAAAGCAATAGAAGAGTCTACTGTACCTAAGAGAGTCAAAGGACTACTAATGATACACTGTGTACCTTTGAGCACTTTATGGCTTGATGATAAAAAATGGTGGAGGTTTCTGGAGTACTCAGAGACTTTCTGCTCCTTAGGCAGATGTGGTTCTTCTGATTCCTACTTTTTATTTCTTCTTAATAACACATATTTGTTGTTTTTCTTTCTTTAGAAAGAACAAGCTTTAATATTTAGTGGCCTATAATTTGACCACCAAATCATGTTATGGAATGTAAATAATAATAGCAATGCATATAGAGATATAGACAATTTTAAATTCTGGGTTTAACAGCACATAATGAAAAATGGAATGTTTGCTTCTCTCTTAATGGTAATGGGCTTCCCTTGTGGTTCAGCTGGTAAAAAGAATCTGCCTGCAATGCAGGAGACCTGGGTTCAACTCCTGATTTGGGAAGATTCCCTGGAGAAGGGAAAGGCTACCCACTGCAGTATTCTGGCCTAGAGAATTCCATGGACTATATAGTCCATGGGGTCGAAAAGAGTCGGATATGACTGAGTGACTTTCACTTATTTACTTACTTAATGGTAAATCTATATATGTGCAATATCTAGATGTATACATACATTTTTGTTTATATAAAAAGGATCACTGATAGCTCTGTTTGTTTTCATTAAATATTGAATGGAATTTAAGGTGAAGAAAAGTAATGAATGCAGTTATCCATATTCCTACCATTCAATTTAAAGAAAACAACAAAAACCTGTATTAATATCAATGTCACCTGTGTGACATTGAAGCAACTCATGTCCTTTCTTGCCCACTCAGAGAGTCTCAGAATCCTGAATTCTATATGTGCTGTCCCCCACTTTTCTTTACAGATTTTCATCTTTTTCCTTAAACAACTCTGATTTTTTTGTTTGTTTTTTAAGACTTATATAAAGCAATTATGCTGTAGGAACTTTCCTGTGACTTCCTAACTTCTTAAACATCATTTCTTTTTTTCTTAACATTATGACAGTGAGATAATTCATGTTACTGTGTAGCTGCAGTATATTTTATTAATACAACACAACTTATTTAACCCTTTTCTGTTGACAGGCATTTGATCTGTTTCTGGTTTATTTTTTTCTGCCCATAGAAACAATGCTCATACAAATGCTCTTATATGTATCTCCTGCTGGACAGGGGTAAGACATTTTCTAGGGTATATGCCTAGGAGTGGAATGCTGAATCCAATGCTCATTCACACATTCAAAATTATTGTGTAATATTAAATTATTTTCCAAATATATGTAGCAATTTATATTTCAAACAGCAGTATATAAATGTATATAAATCTGACATTTTTGCCTCCTTGATGGATATGAAATGCCATCTTCCAGTTTTAATTTGCATTTTCCACTTTCTATTGAGATAGAACATCTTTTAGGATGTGTGTTTGCCATTCAATTTTCCTTTTTTGGGAAGTGCCTGTTCAAGTCTGTTGTCCATTTTTTCATTAGGGTGTTTGTCATTTTCTTATCGATTTATGGGTGCTCTTTATATATACTAGATACATTCCCCTTTTGGGTGATATGTGTTGCTAATGTCACCCTTCTTCAGTTTAAACTTTATCTTCTCATTCTCTTACTGGAGATTTTTCATGAAGATACTTTTTTATGAAATTTTGATTTAGTTTGATTCAAACATATTTTCCTGTAGGTTAGCAGTTCCTGGGTACTTCCTAAAAGTATCTTTTCCCTCCAAAGGTTCTACAGACATTTGTCTTTATCATCTTCTAAAAGATGTATATTTTGCTTTTTACAATTTTACCTACGTACTGCCTAAATTTTCCACAGTTTATTGTGATCCACACAGTCAAAGGCTTTGGCATAGTCAATAAAGCAGAAGTAGATGTTTTCCTGGAACTCTCTTGCTTTTTCCATGATCCAGTGGATGTTGGCAATTTGATCTCTGGTTCCTCTGCCTTTTCTAGAGCCAGCTTGAACATCAGGGAGTTCACGGTTTACGTATTGCTGAAGTCTGGCTTGGAGGATTTTGAGCATTACTTTACTAGCATGTGAGATGAGTGCAATTGTGCGGTAGTTGGAGCATTTTTGGCATTGTCTTTCTTTGGGATTGGAATGAAAACTGACCTTTTCCAGTCCTGTGGCCACTGCTGAGTGTTCCAAATTTGCTGGCAGATTGAGTGCAGCCCTTTCACAGCATCATCTTTCAGGATTTGAAACAGCTCAACTGGAATTCCATCACCTCCACTAGCTTTGTTCATAGTGATGCTTTCTAAGGCCCACTTGACTTCACATTCCAAGATGTCTGGCTCTAGATTAGTGATCACATCATCATGATTATCTGGGTCATGAAGATCTTTTTTTGTACAGTTCTTCCGTGTATTCTTGCCACCTCTTCTTAATATCTTCTGCTTCTGTTAGGTCCAGACCATTTCTGTCCTTTATCGAGCCCATCCTTGCATGAAATGTTCCCTTGGTATCTCTAATTTTCTTGAAGAGATCTCTAGTCTTTCCCATTCTGTTCTTTTCCTCTATTTCTTTGCATTGATCGCTGAAGAAGGCTTTCTTATCTCTTCTTGCTATTCTTTGGAACTCTGCATTCAGATGCTTATATCTTTCCTTTTCTCCTTTGCTTTTNNGAGCCCATCCTTGCATGAAATGTTCCCTTGGTATCTCTAATTTTCTTGAAGAGATCTCTAGTCTTTCCCATTCTGTTCTTTTCCTCTATTTCTTTGCATTGATCGCTGAAGAAGGCTTTCTTATCTCTTCTTGCTATTCTTTGGAACTCTGCATTCAGGTGCTTATATCTTTCCTTTTCTCCTTTGCTTTTTGCCTCTCTTCTTTTCACAGCTATTTGTAAGGCCTCCTCAGACAGCCATTTTGCTTTTTTGCATTTCTTTTCCATGGGGATGGTCTTGATCCCTGTCTCCCGTACAATGTCACGAACCTCATTCCATAGTTCATCAGGCACTCTATCTATCAGATCTAGGCCCTTAAATCTATTCCTCACTTCCACTATATAATCATAAGGGATTTGATTTAGGTCATACCTGAATGGTCTCGCGGTTTTCCCTACTTTCTTCAATTTTAGTCTGAATTTGGCAATAAGGAGTTCATGATCTGAGCCACAGTCAGCTCCCTGTCTTGTTCTTGCTGACTGTATAGAGCTTCTCCATCTTTGGCTGCGATGAATATAATCAATCTGAATTCAGTGTTGGCTATCTGGTGACATCCATATGTAGAGTCTTCTCTTGTGTTGTTGGAAGAGAGTGTTTACCATGACCAGTGCGTTCTCTTGGCAAAACTTTATTAGCCTTTGCCCTGCTTAATTCTGTTTTCCAAGGCCAAATTTGCCTGTTACTCCAGGTGTTTCTTGACTTCCTACTTTTGCATTCTAGTCCCTATAATGGAAAGGATATCTTTTGAGGATGTTAGTTCTAAAAGTTCTTGTAGGTCTTCATAGAACCGTTCAAATTCAGCTTCTTCAGCATTACTGGTCAGAGCATAGACTTGGATTACTGTGATATTGAATGGTTTGCCTTGGAAACGAACAGAGATCATTCTGTCGTTTTTGAGATTGCATCCAAGTACTGCATTTTGGGCTCTTGTTGACCATGATGGCGACTCCATTTCTTCTAAGGGATTCCTGCCCATAGTAGTAGATATAATGGTCATCTGAGTTAAATTCACCCATTCCAGTCCATTTTAGTTCACTGATTCCTAGAGGGTCAATGTTCACTCTTGCCATCTCATATTTGACCACTTCCAATTTGCCTTGATTCATGGACCTAACATTCCAGATTCCTATGCAATACTGCTCTTTTCAGCATTGGACCTTGCTTCTATCACCAGTTATATCCACAACTGGGTGGTGTTTTTTATTTTCCTTATGATAAGCTAAAAGTGAATATATATAATAGCATGATTTGTCTCACACGGAATTTGGTTCTCCAATGACATTTGGTTTTAATCAAGTACAAAATCTTCTAGATGTAGTTATAAATACAGTAGCAGCAACTGTGAATCCAGGAGGAAGAAGTGATCTTGGAAGAAGATAAGGGGACAGTAGCATTTACTTCAGCTGTGAAGCAGACAGCAGGAGTCACAGGATTCTGTCAGTGAAACAGAGCATGCATTTTAGTGTTTACTCTTTCACAGACTATTTCACGTGATTAGGTTCTCCAGAGATGGAAAGTCAGTGGCTGTTTTCATTTTTTTACTCTTTTGTCTTCACCATCCAAATTGCCAAAGGCATAATCTAAACGTATTAACCCGCATGCACACAATCAGGGCTTCCCCGGTAGCTCAACGGAAAAAATCCCCCTGCAATGCAGGAGCCACAGAAGATGCAGGTTCGATCCCTGGGTTGGAAAGATCCTCTGGAGGAGGACGTGGTAACCCACTCCAGTTTTCTTGTCTGGAGAATCCCATGTACAGAGGAGCCTGGCAGGCTACAATCCATAGGGTCACAAAGAGTTGGGTGTGACTAAAGTGACTGAGCATGCATACACGCACGCATGTCCACACAATCCCAGCCCTTGTCCACATCAAGCCAAACTACTTGAGTAGCTTCTGATGAACACAGCTAAAGTGCTGACATTTACTCTGTGTCCTCTTAGCTCCCCCGGAGGATTTGTTGAAGGACAGAGCAGAGGAGGAAGCTTCACCCATCTCTAAGGTAAGCTCACCTTTCTTACCCTGAGATAGAAAGGTTAATCTATATCTCTTTCCATGGAATTAAGATACAGAAAACTGAGCATGCGCATCCCGGATGATGCATACAATTTCCTTAGGTGGGAGAATATGGAATGGGAGTCTATTACCAACTCATGATACTGGATTCCAAAGGGAATTAACAAATCAACAACATCAGCTGCACACTGTACAGTAGTGAGTTCTCATCCTTGCAGCAATTTTTCCTCCTGGGAAAACAATCTTGTCCAGCCAAGACAAATGAACTTGGGAGACACATCCTCCCAGAAAATTTCCTGCCTTTTGGCCTGAGGAGGTTTGCTCTGTTGCTGGGTTCCCTTGACTTTGCCAGTCTTTCCCACCTGGTTTTCCACTGTCACCAAATGAACAAAACCGTGGGCAAATGGGCCACAACGTGATCTGATCCTTATAGTGTTTTCTCTTCTGTAATTGCAGGTGGTCTCAGTAGAAAGTGAAAACGGTATGTATCCTCAAATCACTCAGGGAGAAAAGTTTAGAAGGTGTGAAAGATGGGGCTTTCTTGCTGGTTTTCCTGTGGAGAGCCACCTGATTCCAGTTTCCTGCGGGGACTGGGAATATGGGACCTGGGGATGGAATGTGATTTTCCAGGTAAAGAACTGAGGCCAAGAATTAGCATCCCAGGAGGCAGCTGTATGATGGTTAGGTGATGTCAGTCTGTGTACATGGGTGTGGAGGTGTCTATATATGAATTCATGTTCTATGAATCTGTTGATGGACACTTGCATTGTTTCCATATCTTATCTTTGTAAATAAGAACTCAAAGATGAGGCTAGTGGTCTCAGGTGTGGAAACAGCACCAAGATCCTTGGGCATGACTTGAAGAGGAAACACTTTAGAGGAGCACAAGGAAGACAGAGGAAGGCACCCAGGCCCCGTGGTGATCAGGTGCTTGGTTTCAAGATGAGGAATCGGGAGACAGCACCTGAGCCCAGTCAGGCCCTCACGTAGGGTGCTCTTTGGGATCCTTCTTGATTGGGGATGAGAAAGCACAGGGCCGTCTTGTTGGAGTGAACACTGGACAGGCATCTTTTTTAAGACCTGCGAGAGGAACTTTCTTCTGTTCTGTCCTTGTCTCCAGCTGCCTTTGGGACATGCCAGACACTTTCCATTTTCCTCTTTCTTTTCTTCCCCCCTCTTTCTTTTCTTTGCATTTTATTTTCCCTTATTTTTAATTGTGATTTAAAACACATAACACGAACTCTAACATCAAGCTGTTCATGTACAGTACATTATTTTAAACTATATGCATATTTTTGTACAGCAGATATTTAGAACATTTTCATCCTTCAGGACTTAACACTCCCATTTTCAGTTCCTCCTGCTGCTGGCAACCACCCTTCTACAACCTGCTTATGAGTGTTCTTTCAGATACCCCATTTCAGTGCTTCGTACAGTATCCGTCCTTCTGTGAGTGGCTTATTTCACTTCAAATAGTGTCCTCTTTGTTCATGATGCTGCAAATGACAGGATCTCCATCTTCCATGAAGGCTGAATGGCACCTCATTGTATATATTCTCCACATTTTCTTCCTCAATACATCTGCCTATGGACCTGGTGCTGGATTCCTATCTCAGATATTGTGTATAGTATATAGTGTATAGTGCTGCAGTGATTATGAGATTGCAGATCTGTCTTCTGGATGCTGACTTCTCTTCCTTTGGATATATACCAGAATTGGGATTCCTGGATCATATGGTAGGGTCTGTAGTTTTTTGAGGAAACTTCATACTGTCTTCCATAATGGCTGTATCATTTTATATTCCCTCCAACAGTGTACGAAATTTCCAATTATCCACATCTTCACCAATTTGATTTTCTTAAAAAAATTTTTTTAACTCACACGCACATCTGAATGGGTGTGAGGTGATACCTCACTGTGGTTTAGATTTGCAGGATGATGAGTGATGTTGAACACCTTTTCATATGTGTGTTGGCTATTCGTATATCTTCTTTGGAGGAATGTTTATTCAAGTTTGTAGCCCATTTTAAAACAGAATTATGTGTCCCTTATGATGCAATTGAGTTCTAGTAGTTTATTATGTATTTTGGATATTAGCTCCTTTCTCAAATATTAGATTTGCAAATATTTTCTCCCTTGCTATAGGATGTCTTTTCATTCTGTTGATTGCTGAAGAGACTATTCTTTCTCCATTGTACAGTCTTAGAACATCGGTGAAGGTCCTTGTTTCAGTATGTAAGAATGTTTTTGAAAGCTATTCTTCTGGTCCATGGGTCTGTCTGCCTGTTTTTATGCCATTACTCTACTCTTTTGACTGCTGTGACTTTGCAATATGTTTTGAATTCAGGAACTGTGAAGTCTCCATCTTTGTTCTTGCTATCAAGATTGTCTTGGCTCTTTGGGGTTCTCTGTGGTTCCCTACATATTTAAAAAAAAAAATTCCCCTTTCTATAAAATGCCATTGGATTTCTGTTAGGTGTTGCAGTCAATCTGTACATCACTTTGGGTGGTATGGAAATCTCAACAATATTGGCTTCCAGTTTATGAACATGGCATTTCATTCCAACTTTGTTTTCTGTTCAGTCCTTAAGTTGGGTCAGACTCTTTGCAACCCCAAGGACTGCAGCGCACCAGGCTTCCCTGTCCTTAACCATCTCCTGGAGTTTGCTCAAATTCACGGCCATTGAATTGATGATACTATCTTTCCAGTTAGTGGCTCTTATTTAATTCTTTCAGCAATGTTTTGAAGTTTTCTGTATACAAGTTGTTTACCATCTTAGAACCTTTGTCCTTGACTGCCAGGAGCCAGCGTGAGGAATCCCACTCGTGACAAGGTCATGCAGCAGAGATCTAATGGGCAAGGTCGAGTCAGATCTCAGGTTTTCCCCCTGATATTTCCTGAGCATGTACCCCCAAAATAAGAATATCCCTGCCTTATTGTGTTATGCCTGAAGTCCAAGTCCCCAAAACTGAGAGAATAAGACATCCACAGCAATGCAAAAGCATAAAGGGGTTTTATTGCTAGCTCAAGCTAGGGCTCCCATCTCATCCAGTGCCCTGGAGTCTTGACGAGAGCCCCGAGCTCTGAATCACAGCTGCTTTTATACAGGCGGTTCTTAGTACAGCTGGTGGTTAATGATTGGCTGAGCTTTTCAAATCCCACATCCCTACCTGGATTGGCTCAGGTTTGGCGCCATCGGGTACTTTCCCAGGGTATGGTTTCCCGGAATCATGACTCAGGTTTTACAAGAATCTGAATCTTAGGCTTAGTATAGCTTGTTGAGCCTGTCATGGCTCAGGTCTGGTCCCTTAACAATTATATTGTATTTTTCCACTCTTCTGACACACTCTGGAAAAAGTCAACTCAGGGCTTTAGTCTTCTGCATTTGAAAGAGTGTTTCAATCCAAAAACCTCTCGATGGCTTTCTAGCTTGCCTGCAGGACTGGTACAGCTGCACATATGATTGTTTGAGGCCTCCCGACCGCAGGAGGCACAGGAAGCTTAAAACATCCTAGGAATGTAGGGGCTTCCGAGGAGTCAAAATCATTAGAATAGGACTGATTAAAGGTTTCATTTGTTGAGCTAATACTTGCTGCCAAATTTTCTTATCCTTTATTTTTAGATATAGTTGGTATATAGGAAAACAGGTAGTAGACCTGGTATTAGTAACATTAGATCTTTGAGTTAAGTACTTTCTTTGTTATAACCCACTGCACCTTTGTTCTACAGGAATGTAACTTTATTTAGTACTTTGAGGGTGATGCAGAGTAAAGAAAAAACACTTCTAGGGAAAAGGAGTTTTCTGGTTGATAGACAATTATCCAGGAAGAGAGCCATAAAAATGTTAATAGGCCTCTTGGCCAGAAGATAATGTAAACCACCTGAGACCTTTTGTATACGGGAGGGTATGCAAAAAGAAAGCCTGGTCTCAATGAGGGTCAGGACTGCTGCCCCTGCATAACTCTGCATATTCCATTATTTCTTTATGTACAACTTGGGGTATATAAGCTGATTTTGAAAAACCTCTTGGCCAGAAGATAATGTAAACCACCTGAGACCTTTTGTATACGGGAGGGTATGCAAAAAGAAAGCCTGGTCTCAATGAGGGTCAGGACTGCTGCCCCTGCATAACTCTGCATATTCCATTATTCTTTTATGTACAACTTGGGGTATATAAGCTGATTTTGAAAAATAAAGTTTTTGGAGTCTTGCACCAATGCTGGTCTTCCCCATGTCGTTCTTTTCTCCCCTTTTTCAGCTGAATTCCCATCTGGAGCGGGGAGGCTCACCACGTTTACTTACTTGCCCTGGCTGCTAAGATCCATGCGAAAGGGAGCCTAAGGCGGGGCATCCTTTGATATTCAAGTGGGCGCCGGTGGCCTAACGTAGATGGTGCAGATCTCTTGTCTCCAGGTTTTATTGGTTCTCCCCGTAAACGAAGTTATTCAGCCTCCTTTTCTCCACCTAAATTTCCTACTATACTATTTCTTCCTAATCTAATCTTATATCTCTAAATAAATAAGTTTTTCCTCACCAACGCTGTCCCTGCTTCAAATCACCCTGGATCCACCGGGGCTGGACTCCAGCACTATGCAATATTGTTCTTTACAGCATCAGACCTTGCTTCCATCACCAGTCACATCCACAACTGGACGATGTTTTTGCTTTGTTTCAGCCTCTTCATTCCTTCTGGAGCTATTTCTCCTCTCTTCTCCAGTGGCATATTGGGCACCTACCAGCTGGGGAGTTCATCTTTTAGTGTCATATATTTTTGCTTTTCATGCTGTTTATGAGGTTTGCATAGAAAGAATATTGACGTGGTTTGCCATTCCCTTCTCCAGTGGACTACATTTTGTCAGAACTCTCCACCATGACCCATCCATCTTGGGTGGCCCTACATGGCATGGCTCATAGTTTCACTGAGTTAGACAAGGCTGTGGTCCATGTGATCAGTTTGATTATTTTTCTGTGATTGTGGTTTTCATTCTGTTTTCCCATCAGATGGATAAGAATAAGAGGCTTATGGAAGCTTCCTGATGGGAGAGACTGGCTGGGGGAAACTGGGTCTTATTCTGATGGGCAGGGCCATGCTCAGTAAATCTTTAATCCAATTTTCTGTTGATAGGCAGGGCTGTGTACCCACCTGCATGTTTGACATGAGATCAAACTATGGTGGAAGTAATGAAGATAATGGCGACCTCCTTCAAAAGATCCCAAACAGCCAACCCTGTGGCAGCCCACCGCAGACCCCCCCTCCACTGGAGACCCCTGGACCTAACAGGCAAGCCTTGGTCAGTCTCTTGTGGGGTCACTGCTCCTTTCTCCTGGGTCCTGGTGTGCATGGGGCTTTGTTTGTGCTCTCCAAGAATCTGTTTCCCCAGTCCTGTGGAAGTTCTGGCAGCTCTATGGTGGGGTTAATCGTGACCTCCTCCAAAGCCAGACAAAACTATACCAAAAAAAGAGAAAGAGAATACAGACAATTATTTCTGATGAACACAGATGCAATAATTTTCAACAGTGCATTAGCAAACTGAATTCAAGAGTACCCTAAAAGGATCATACGTGATCAAGTAGGATTTATCCCAGGGATGCAAAGATGGTTCAAATTTGCAAATCAATGAATATGATATTCCACATTAACAAAATTAAGGATTAAAATTATATGGTTATCTTTGTAGATGCAGCAAAAGCTTTTAATAAAATTCAACATTCATTTATGACAAAAATTCTCAGCAAAGTCACAATATTTCAAGATTTTTAAAGAAAATATGAAATTATTTTTAACATCAAGATAGGTATGGATTTTGTCAACAAGACACAAAAATAATAAACTAAAAAAAAGCCAAAATTCTATCGCATTAAAATGAAGAACATCTATTTTTCTAAGTATAGCATAACAGAAGAGCCGAAACAAATGATAACTGAGGAAAAATATCTGCCCCATGCATATTACTGACAAGAGACATTATGATGGGCTGAATGTTTGTATCTTCTCAAAACTCATATGTTGCCATCCTAACCCCTAGTGGGACGACATTAGGATGTGGGACCCTTGGAGGGTACTTAGGTCATGAGGGCGGGGCCCTCATGAATCAGATTAGTGTCCTTATGAAAGGAAAAAGGGAAGCTGATTTAAGGATAAAATCCTGTCTACAAACCAGGAAAAGTGACCTCACTGAAGAATAGATCTGATAGAAATGAAATCATGGACTTCCTGATAGCTAGAACATTGAGATATAAATCTCTGCTGTTTAAGCAAAAAAAATAAAAATGCTGTCAAAACTGACATTAAAAATGTGCAATAATTAAGCTATAGATTTTAAAAACCAATTAAAACCCTTGCAGGCTTTTCTGTAGAAATTAACTGACTAATTCTAAAATTGATACAAAAATCCAAAGGATCTAAAGTAGCCAAAACAGTGTGGAAACTGGTGATCAATTCAGAGGACTAACAGCAATGAAGCTACAGTATTTAAGACAGTTCAGTGTTGATGTAAAGATGGACAAATAGATGAATGGAGTAGGATAGAGTCTACAGATTCAGGCGTATTCAGGTGACTGATTTTGACAAAGTTTCAAGGCAATTCAATAAAGAAAACTTTGCTCTTTTCAACAAATGGTGCTGAGATAATTGAATATTATATAGGGTTTTAACAGTACAAGATATGGATACATATACTATATATATGTATATATATATGTGTGTGTGTGTGTGTGTGTGTGTGTATAGATAGATAATACATCTCTTATACCACAAAGAAAACTCTTTTGTATTACTTTAAGATATGATGCCAAAAGTACAATCTTTAAAAGAAAATATTAACAAATTGAGCATCAAATTTTAATCAAAATTTAAAACTTCTGCTTTCTGAAATGCACTGATAACAGAATGAAAAAATATCCTACAGACTTAGAAAGACATTTGCAAATTACACATATGATTAAGAGCTTGTATCTAAAGTGTACATTCAAAACTCAATAATAAGAAAACAAACAGTTGGCAACAGACTTGTAAAAAATACTTCACCAAAGAAGATATACTGATGGCAGATAAGCAAATGAAACGATCCTCAATAAGGTTAAATTAAGACCACAATGAGCAAAAAAGGCCTATTAAGATAGCAAGAATTTTCTTTAAAATATTTTCCATACCTGGTGTTACCAAGGGTTTTGGAATAACTGAACTTTAATCACCCTGGTGAGAATGAGTGTAAAAGGGCTCAACTCCTTTGGGAAAAAACATTTAATAATTGTCTTAAAAAGTGAAATGTATCTATGTGTAATCCAGGCAATCCACTTCCAGATATTTATCCAGGAAAGTTAATGTCAGAACAAAGACTAGTACACAAATGTTCATGGTAAATTTATTTGTATTAGTTCCAAACTGGAAACAGCACAGAGGAAACATATAAAGAAACTGCGGTATAGTAACATATACTATAAAAGTCGCTTGCTCCTGGGAAGAAAAGCTATGACCAACCTAGACAACATATTAAAAAGCAGAGACATTACTTTGCCAACAAAGATCCGTCTAATCAAAGCTATGGTTTTTCCCGCGGTCATGTATGAATGTGAGAGCTGGACCATAAAGAAGGCTGAATGTCAAAGAATTGATGCTTTCGAACTGTGGTGTTGGAGAAGACTCTTGAGAGTCCCTTGGACTGCAAGGAGATCCAACCAGTCCATTCTAAAGGAAATCAGTCCTGAATATTCATTGGAAGGACTGATGCTGAAGCTGAAATTCCAATACTTTGACCACCTGATGTGAAGAACTGACTCATTGGAAAAGACCTTGATGCTGGGAAAGATTGAAGGCTGGAGGAGAAGAGGACGACAGAGGATGAGATGGCTGGATGGCATCACTGACTCAATGGACATGAGTTTGAGCAACTCCAGGAGATAGTGAAGGACAGGGTAGGCAGAGTCAGACATGACTCAGTGACTAAATAATGACAATAGTAACATAATGGAACTCACTCATAAAAACACAGGAATTATTGATGCAAAGAATGATGGGGTGAATCTCAAAATAATTATGCTGAGCAAAAGAAGCCAGACACTCCCCTCACCAACAAAAATACAGTCAGCTGGACTCTGTTTGTCTGTGTTTCCAGAAAACACAAACAAACCTGTTGTGACAGAAAACAGATTAGACTGGGGCTGGGAAGGGGAGAGGCAAGAGGAAGTGATTAGGGAGAAGTATGAAGAAACTTTGGGTGTGATGGGTGCTTGCATTATTTGATTATGTTTATAGTTTCGTGGGTGTAAATATGTGTCAAAGCTTACCAAACAGTACACCTTACATAAGCACTGCTTGTTTGATGACAATTATTCCTCAAAAAAGCTGATAGAATGTTTACATATTAAAAAAGCAGACCAGATCTTTCCTTTTATGCAAATCCAGAAGCCCCTTTAAGGAAAGGTTGAACCGAAAAGTATGGTGGCCCCACAAATGGTTATCAGGCTGTAATCTTGGGAGATATAAGAATTCACCTAGAGGTTGAAGCAATTGCTTTCGCCTAAAGCTTGAATGGTATGGACCTAACAGAAGCAGAAGATATTAAGAAGAGGTGGCAAGAATACACGGAAGAACTGGACAAAAAAGATCTTCACGACCCAGATAATCATGATGGTGTGATCACTAATCTAGAGCCAGACATCCTGGAATGTGAAGTCAAGTGAGCCTTGGAAAGCATCACTACGAACAAAGCTAGTGGAAACGTAGATGGTGCAAACCTCTTGTCTCGAGGTTTTATTGGTTTTCCCCATAAACCAAGTTATTCAGCCTCCTTTTCTCTGTCTAAATTTCCTACTGTACTATTTCTTCCTAAATCTAATTTTATATCTCCAAATAAATAAGTTTTTCCTCACCAACGCTGTCCCCGCTTCGAATCACCCTGGATCCACCGGGGCAGGACCACGGCACTTGACCTCCTGACCCTTTCAGAGCTGGGGTGAGAAGGATGGGTTCATGATTCAAGGGAAGTGTCCACCCTCCCCCTGCCCCTCCTCTTGGATTATGTCTAGCACAGGCGCACTGGGCAAACCCCAGCACCTCAGCTTATATGCTCCCTGCTAGGAATTCATCTATGACCTAGGTGTTGACATTACTGTTTGAGTGTGCCCCCAAGGCCTCAAATGGGGCTTCCCCAAGGCTCAGCAGTAAAGAACCCGCCTGCAATGCAGGAGACATGGCAGGAACTGTGAGTCTGATCCCTGGGTCAGGAAGACTCCCTGCAGAAGGAAATGGAAACCCACTTCAGTATTCTTGCCTGGAAAATCCTATGGACAGTCCATGGGGTCACAAAAGAGTCAGCATGACTTAGCAACTAAACAACAACAACACAAAGGCCTCACATAATTCCTGGCACGTGTGGATGAAAGCAGGAAATATAAATGAATGTTCAGATCAGACCACCAAACTACTTTGCAACAAGGAAAAAAACAGGAGAGGGGTGGATGCCCCTTCCTCATCAGTGTATCTCTCAGTTCAGTTCACTTCAGTCGCTCAGTCATGTCTGATTGTTTGCGACCCCATGAACCACAGCACGCCAGGCCTCCCTGTCCATCACCAACTCCCAAAGTTTACTCAAACTCATGTCCATTGAGTCAGTGATGCCATCCAACCATCTCATCCTCTGTCGTCCCCTTCTCCTCCTGCCTTCAATCTTTCCCAGCAGCAGGATCTTTTCAAATGAGTCAGCTCTTCGCATCAGGTGGCCAAAGTATTGGAGTTTCAGCTTCAACATCAGTCCTTCCAATGAATAGTCAGGACTGATTTCCTTTAGGATGGACTGGTTGGATCTCCTTGCAGTCCAAGGGACTCTCAAGAGTCTTCTCCAACACCACAGTTCAAAAATATCAATTCTTTGGTGCTCAGCTTGCTTTATAGTCCAACTCTCACATCCACACATGACTACTGGGAAAACTATAGCTTTGACTAGACAGACCTTTGTTGGCAAAGTAATGTCTCTGCTTTTTAATATGCTGTCTAGGTTGGTCATAACTTTTCTTCCAAGGAGTAAGATTTCTGCCATAAGGGTGGTGTCATCTGCATATCTGAGGTTATTGATATTTCTCCCAGCAATCTTGATTCCAGCTTGTGCTTCATCCAGTCCAGCATTTCTCATGATGTACTTATAAGTTAAATAAGCAGGGTGGCAATATACAGCCTTGACGCACTCCTTTCCCTATTTGGAACCAGTCTGTTGTTCTATGTCCAGTTCTAACTATTGCTTCTTGACCTGCATACATATTTCTCAGAGGCAGGTCAGGTGGTCTGCTATTCCCATTTCTTTAAGTTTTTCCCATTTTCCACAGTTTGTTGTGATCCACACAGTCAAAGGCTTTGGCATAGTCAATAAAGCAGCAATAGATATTTTTCTGGAACTCTCTTGCTTTTTCAATGATCCAGTGGATGTTGACAATTTGATCTCTGGTTCCTCTGCCTTTTCTAAATCCACCTTGAACATCTGGAAGTTCGCGGTTCATGTACTGTTGAAGCCTGGCTTGGAGAATTTTGAGCATTACTTTGCTAGTGTGTGAGATGAGTGCAATTGTGCAGTAGTTTGAGCATTCTTTGGCATTGTATCTCTAGAGCTGCTCTATTCGATGGCAGCCACTAGGTGGGTGTACCTGTTCACAATTAATTTAATTCCATCAGTAACTAACCCTATCTATTAAAGGGAAACAAAACATCCAATTGTTTAGTCATACTAGTCACACTTCAAATGCTGGAATTTCCAGTTTGTAAACTTGGAGGTAAGAACTATAGATGGATTCCTGAAAGTGAGAAGTTGAAAGGTTATTCTTCAGCTTCTCCCTATTTTTGAAGGTTTACAACTGTGACCAATGTCTTATTGAAGATTACTGAGTTCACAGAGCCCAGGGAAGATCTCAGAACCTGGAGGAAACCACAGGGTTTCCCTGTGTGATCCAGAATAACGTCAAGTTAAGCAGGAGAAATGGGTGGGTCACACTTCCTAATAACTTTACTACTCATATTTTTGTTTCTCAGAATGCATTTTGGAAAGCATATATGACAGTGGAAATGAATGCAACGCAGGTAGGGAATGACATTCAGGGAGGATACAACTTGAAAGAGCTCCCGGGAACACTTGGGTTACACTTGCTGTTGAGGAAGAGGTAGACAACATTGAAAAACAGGAAATACATGTAGAAATGTCCATTTCATATTTTAATATTAAAAGTAAGAAGGATTGTCGCCACGAGCTCTGTCTGTGCTGTGATTATAATTGCTTATCTTCCTTTGTGGACTTCCCTGATGGCTCAGTGGCAAAGAATCCACCTGCAAGGCAGGAGACGAGGGTTCGATCCCTGGGTGAGGAAGATCCCCTGGAGCAGGAAATGGCAGTCCAGTCCAGGACTCTTGCCTGGAGAATCCCACGGACAAAGGTGCCTGGCCACTTACAACCCAGAGGGTCACAAGTAGTTAAAACACGACTGAAGTGACTTACCACACATGCACATCTTCCTTTGTATGCAAAACCCATCTTTTCTGTAAGGACTGCTCTTTCATTTGGTCACTGCCAATTTGAAAGACTGGTGTCTGATGAGTACCCAAAGGGTATCGTGCACAAGAGAGTGTGGTTTTGTGTTTATCACTGGCCTATGTGGCATATAATCTGCTGGGACACAAAACTCCCATAGGCACCTGCCCCTGGACACCAAGTTCTTCTACTGAGTGTCAGCTGTTGGACCAGAATAAATTCTCTCCCTCTACACTTTGAGAATTTGTGGCTTGTATGCATGAGCTCAGGAAATACTTACAAATGAATGATCAGATCAAACCTGCACACTACTCTGCAGTAGGGAACAATCACAGGAAGAGCAATAATAGCTCCTTCATCTTTGATACTCTAGATCTGTGTTATACAGTGTGATAGCCATTAGCCAGAGGTACCTGTTTACAGTTTTGTCTAATTCGATCAATAATTAACTCACTCTATTAATATAAAACATGAAACTCATCCAGTTGCTCAGTTCCACTAGGCACATTTCAAGTTTGTTCATACAGTTGAAATTTCAGATTTGTAAATTTAGAGGGAAGAGCTCTCATGGAGTCTGTAGAAGTGAGAAGTTCCAAGGTGCATCTTCAGAATCTTTCTCTCATTTGGACTTTTCAACTGTGAGCAATGTCTTGTCGAGTGGTCTGACTCCACGGAACATAAGGAGGACATGAGAACCTGGAGGGAAAAATCAGGGTGATGCTCTGAGACCCACAGTAACCTCAAGTGAAGTAGGAGAAACGGGTTGGTCACACTTTCTAACAACTTCATCACTCGTGTTTGGGTTTCTACAGACCAGATGCTGGAAAGCACATGGAGCAGCCAGGATGAAGATGCTACAGGTAGGGAACGACACTTAGGTAGGGTCCGAGAGGAGAGGGGTCCTGGGAACACTTGGGCTACACCTGCTTGTTTGGAGACTGAGGAAGGTGTATGTGAAATGGGGGGAAATGTTGAAATATGGGTAGAAATCGGATTTGGCATAGGTTTTTTTTTTTTTTTTTGTATTTTAAATGAAAAGTGAAAGTGTTAGTCACTCAGTTGTGCCTGACTCTTTGTGACCCCATGGTGTGTAGCCTGCCAAGCTCCCCTGTCCATGGAATTCTCCAGGCAAGAATACTGGAGTGGTTGTCATTTCCTTCTCCAGGGAATCTTCCCAACCCAGGGATTGAATCCTGGTCTCCTGCATTGCAAGCAAATTCTTTACCAACTGAGCCACCAGGGAAACCCTTTGTATTTTAAATATAGAAGAGTGAATAGAAATGTGTCCATGGTCTTGATTGTGCTGTTTCTACAATCATCTTTTCTGCCTTTGGTATGCAAAAAGTATTTACCTACGATTTTTCCTGCTTTTGTTACTGCATATTGTGAAAGTTTGGTTTCTGATGGGCACCCTGAGGGTATTATGCACGAGAGATTTTGGTATTGTTTTCTTTATTGGTCTATGATGCACATAATCTGCTGAGACACAAAACTCTCATTGGCACTTGAACCTGGACACCAAGTTCTTCTGCTGAGTGTGAGGAGGTGGAAGAGAAGTCTCTCCCTCTGTACTTTCGTGGCATCATATTCATGTTCTGCCCTCACTGTTCCTCACGTAAAGGGCACCCCCAGCGTGGAGGAATTAAAGGAGCTGTCCTCTGGGGTTACCGCGTATGTTCCAGTATCCTTGATATCTCTGCCTCCTCACCTCACCCAAGGCTTGTGTCATGAATGTACATCCATTTCTGGGATGTCCGTATCCAGTGGCCCCTAGAGACGCTCCCTGACAGGCAGGAATTCTGGTGGACTGTGTGCAGGGGCTGCTGGGCTTGCTTCGCACACTGCCGACCTTTGTCGCCTGTGACTGTCTAGGTCTCAGGACAGAGCTTCAGGATAGCAAAGCCAGAGGGCCCTGCTGATCTTAGATCCCTCTGCTCCAACCAGACACGCCTCTGTAGAGGCCCCAGCCTCTGTTACGCTCATCCTGTGACCTTTCCTCAGGCCTGCCCTGCTCTGTCCCCTCCGGCTCTGAGGTTCAGGGCAAACATGGGCAGGTACGGTGTATTCGTGCAGGACCTGTGTTGAATCATTTTCACGTTAAGGGTGTTATGCCCAAAGTCTGAGTCCCCAAAACTGAGAGAATAAGATATCCACAGCAATGCAAGAGCATAAAGGGGTTTATTTCTAGCTCGAGCTAGGGCTCCCATCTCATCCAGCGCAGTGGAGTCTTGACGAAAGCCCCGAGCCCTGAATTACACCAGTATTTATAGAGTTAAGACAAACACAGGGAGTTGGCTAGGGCGGATTGGTTGCAAGGGTTTCATGGCATCTACTAATTGGCTAAATTTTCGTGCGCGCGGGCTTTCTTAGAGGATTTCCACCCTCTTCCTAATAGGCTGAAACTAGCCCTTTTCTTCCTGGCAATGACTTAGCTCCTCTGCAAGGGAGATTTTGGCCTGCTTTGGCCCCCTGAAGCCTGTTATGGCACCTGTTTGGGTCCTAACATTCCCCCCGTCTTTAGTTATACTGAGGAATCTTCCTCAGCATTTTGGGGGCAGGGCCTGATACTGCTGTCTGAGTACTAGTAGTTGGACTATATTGATGCGCTGTTTTACAAAGGTCACAAGCTTGTTTAGGATGCATGGGTCAAAGGTAAGTATTAATAGTAGCACTATAAGAGGGCCCACCAGGGTGGAAATCAGTGTTGTTAACCATGGGGACTGTTGGAACCAGGACTCAATCCATCCCTCTTGGGCCTCTCGCCCTCTTTTTTTTCGTTGGGCTAGACCTTCCCTTACTTTGGCCATAGATTCTCTTACTACCCCGGTGTGGTCTGCATAAAAACAACATTCTTCCCCTAAGGCAGCACATAGGCCCCCTGAGAGACTTCATACTCAAGATACTTCTTGGGAATTGGGGCGGAGGGCTCTTTCTTCTGTAGCTTCTTCCTGCTGTGCGTGGGCGTAGGCCTGCCTAGCAGAGCAGAAGTCTCTCTACCTGATCTAAGTTGGGGTTTTCCACATCTGAAACCAGCTTCTATCCTTGTAGTAACAGCAATTTAGTTGGCCCCTCTCAGAGATGAAATAGACAAGGGTCAAACAGGAGACCTAACAGGTGGTCATCTCTGGTCCCCGGAAACAGAAGGCAACATTTGGGGTGAGGGTTGCAGGCTTTGTGACCCCTTCTGATGGTGAGGCAACAGAGCTGTGCTCCAGGAATCCTGTGTTCAGTCTGAAATTATCATCTTCCACCTGGGTGGGGGCTCAAAGATATTGTTATGCATATTTCTTTGAGTAGGAACCAGGACTCTGTCTGGAGGCTGTATCCCCTCCCTTCCCTGATTAGCAATTGTTTGAACTCCACGCTTTGGAATTCAGAGAAGGTCAAGGAGGCTGAACAAAGTCTATATCCTACAGATAAGAAATGGAGAACACAGAACAGATCTGTACTCCAGAGTACAGAGTCCTGCTCAGTTTTAATTTTAATAAACCCAATTAGAAGTAGTTGGAGGAGTGATCCTAGTTTTATAAAAAGTAAGGTTCCTAGCTTCCAGCAGACATTGTTTTGAAAATGGTGGCATCCAAGCCTGACACGACTCAGAAAACTCAAGTGTTTAGCAATACAAGGACTAATCTGAAAGTACACCCATAGCATCACCTAGTTATTTCCCAGGATATCTGAACCATAGCTACTCTATTTTGACTTTTAATTGTAAACTTTTCCTTAATAGCCAAAACAGATTTCACCGTTAATGATGTCAGTGTTTCTCTAGGTACGAGAAGATGCAAGAATTGGGACTCATAAAATCTTCTCCTGAAAAGATCTAACTATCTGAAGGCCTGTTCTGCCAGTTTTTCTCAGAGCACAGAGTGCCTCATTCCTGATTTTCACCCTGAACTTCTTTCAGGGGCATTCAAAGTCAGCAGTTGCAGCGGCCATGATTTAATCTTCATAGATGTAGATGGCAAGTGTCAGTCTTCAGTTGGCAAAGCCCCTTTTTGCTCATAAACTTGACAATGATTATGAGGGAGGCACTTCATGACCATTTTATCCCACGGTGCTGAGAACGTCCATTCTCAGGTTTGGCAAAGATTCTGTTGACAGGCCACTCAATGTGCTGTTACTGGACTAGGCCATAAAACAGTATCCAAAATTCTCTGGACCACCTGTCTTACTAGCTTTTTTGTCGTCCAGGAAAATATTCCCTCTTGTTGCTTCTTGCCATATCTAGAGTTACACTGTTACCATCATCGATCTCATATGGGACTATATATTATTCTATTAGAGGCCTCACACACATATTTGACAGTGTAAGAAACAGCAATTTTGTAAAACAGGTGAAATACAAATAACATAGCCAGCAGTATTAGTAAAGTCACAAGTAAGACTTATGTTAAGAACTTCCATTAGATGTAGCCCAGTATAGCCTCAGGTCATCTGACTTAGTCTGCCCTTTAGAATCTTTATCTTCCAGGGAAATTACATGTTGGCACCATCTATAAGGCACATAACCCAGTTTTCTAGTGTTACTAGACTGATTATCTTTAGTATGATTTATTTATTTTATTATTTTTTTTTTTCTTTCAACACAGAGGAGACTTTGAACCTAAATTACTGTAGCCTGGTATTATCTATATAAATCCATCCCATAATTGTGGGAGATTTTCCCCTCCTTTGTGGAAACTTTTCTTGTTCTGATTGAGCTTGGGTAATAGAAAAAAGCTCAAATTTATAGCCAGAGTCAGAGCAGGCATTATTGGCCCGGTGAGGGGATCCTATCTAGTAATATCACAGTGACCTGAATATGACTATAATTTTTTAAGTAAATTTTCTCAGGGCCAACCAGTTAGAGTCTGGTAGTAGAGAAATTTACCAAGGTAACCCAGAACTAGGCACAGGTAATTGGCCACAAACCCAACAATTGGATTGATTTTTAAAACTAGCATAGGATCAGGCCTATGATAGAAAAGCATTTGACTTATATGCAAAGGTCTAAGAAATCAAGAAAACATAAATGATCATACGAATCAGGTCCAGCATCTTGGGGAAGCTGTCTACCTCTGATGTCATCGTCTTCTCATCCTGGTGTAGTGTAGTTTCTCCTGATAAAAAAGTCCTTCCATCCATGTTGGAGACAGTCCCTTAAATTATGTCTTTTTCCAGTCCTGGTTGCAGGTCATGAGGCATCTGATCTTCATCCAAAGATAGATTACTGAGATAAGCTTCAGAAACAAACTTAGGGTGTTCTTCAAGAATTCAATTAAAATTTTACATTAACATCACATAACAGCAAAGAACTATCTAAGAGATGAGTCTTACTAGATGCAGACCTCCATTAACAAACTGGTATTTAACATTTTGAAATATCTTTTTCTCCTTAAAGTTACCCTTATTTTTATTAAATATAACAAAATTAAGGCTAGTTTGTTTGCAAAATAGGTCTGTTCTCACTGATTTTGGTCTGATGATTTTTATAACCATAATTGATTATAGGCTTTTTATTTTGCTGAAACATTTATAGAGTCTCAGACTGAACTTTTAAATAAAACAGGGCTGGGAAACTCACACCGAAGGCTTATCACAGATTTTGCCTAACAAATCTAGGTGAATTCTTCCCTTTTTAAGGTCTCAAAAATTTCTTGAGATTTTTGTACCCATGAGATAACCTTCCTAACTCATTTGATAAACTTACTGGAAACCTAAGAACTTCCAATTTTTAGAGGAGTCAGAAAATATAATTGTTTTGTTTATAATGTTTAAATTTAGCAAAGTATTGTCATAATTAGTTTGAGAGGAAGATTTTTCCCTACTCCCTGAAAACATAAGATTCAAACCCATAACTTTTCAGATAGAAACCATAAAAGTTATAAGCATATTCACTGGTTCATTCAGTCTTTTTGTTAACTTTTGTGGAGTCATCAGGTTTTCCATTAAAATACCAGGACATATCAGAATGTTAAAAACACCATATAATTTCTAGGATATCTGTATTAGTTATTTTACCATACATTATAACTTGAGCGTATTTATTACTCATTTGGTAATCTTTCTATGTAATTTAACCAACCAATTAAACACAGTTTAATATCTCTCTGGGATGCTCCAGGGGCCCTCTGAAGCACCCCAAAGTTAGCTAGAGATATAAAAACTCATATCTCATTTACATTTTAAAGAAATTTTTCCATTTTGTTTGTCAACAAGGTAATTTCCTTGTTGACAAACTTGTAACAGATATAATATTTAACTTATATTAAACCTAGGTACAATGAAAATATTTTACTTAATGTTAATTACTCTAAGACATGTCTATATTAGATAGGTCAACAAATAAACATTAATATCAGGTATTTAACATTGAATATTTCCCAATTCACACGATCCTGGAATTTATTGTTTAATTTAGAATTACTTGATTTGTAAGCGCTTACCTTTTTTTAAGCCAAATAAATAGAGCTCGCATACAAATTAACCACAAAAATATTACCAAGACATATGACAGACACAGTGCAAGATCTAGCTTCAAGTCTCATTTTTTTTTTCCCCTCAGTGTCAGGAGTTAGAGATGGTCTAGATAAGTGTTCCTGAGAGCCCTGGTCTCAAGGCACAGGGAAAGAAAATCAAGTTCTAAAATCAAGTTCTTAGGATGGAGTCTAAGAGATCAATAAGGCCTTGGGGTTTTTCAGAAAAAGAGGGGTTTTGAGTTTTCCAGTTACACAAATCACTCGTGGAGAAGGGCCAGTACTGATATGTGCACTCGCCGCCAGGATTAGCTGGCCCAGGCCAGACTGGAAATACCCGAACGGTGGACGAAGGAGACTCTGGGCTCCCGTAATCAGACAAGTCTCCGCCCCCTCGGGTCCTTCCGCAAGTTCCCTGGGCTGACCCCCCCTCCTGCTGCAGTGCCGAGGGCTCCGGTTCCCCGCTTTGTTCTCCGGTCGACACCTGTGGTACCTGCGGGGGCAAGGGTGGTGGAATATACGGGGGGAGGCAATCCCCGCAATAAGCACACAAAAAGCAAGCACGGCGCCGGCACACAGAGACAAGCGACAGACAGAAGACAAACAAATATTGGCCGAAAACACTGAACTAGGTTTATCCCGGGTGGTTGTTGTCCTGTTTCCCAAAGTTATCTTACCGAAAGGCGTCCACTGCCCACCAAATTCAGGATCAGAAGAGACGTCTTTCCCCGTTCTCTTACAGAATGGCTCACAAAACCAGTCTCCTTCCAGCTTGAATGCTGGGCCCCGGACTTACACTGGACTTGACCAGAGACAGTCGCCTTCCAGCACGCTCACTGGGCCCTGGACTTACACTGGACTTTACCAGACTTAACACCGGTGTTCAGAAGTGGGGAAACCCCTTCTACCAGGAGCGTGTTATTCTTCCCAGTTAAAGGGATCCCGGACGAGCCCCCAAATGTTATGCCCAAAGTCCGAGTCCCCAAAACTGAGAGAATAAGACATCCACAGCAATGCAAGAGCATAAAGGGGTTTATTTCTAGCTCGAGCTAGGGCTCCCATCTCCCAAGTGGAGTCTTAACGAGAGCCCTGAGCCCTGAATTACACCAGTATTTATAGAGTTAAGACAAAGACAGGGAGTTGGCTAGGGCGGATTGGTTGCAAGGGTTTCATGGCATCTACTAATTGGCTAAATTTTCGTGCGCGCTGGCTTTCTTAGAGGATTTCCACCCTCTTCCTGATAGGCTGAAACTAGCCCTTTTCTTCCTGGCAATGACTTAGCTCCTCTGCAAGGGAGATTTTGGCCTGCCTTGGCCCCCTGAAGCCTGTTATGGCACCTGTTTGGGTCCTAACAAAGGGAATTTGGACTACTAACTTTCCCTCTGATTTGACTCTCATCTTCTCTAAGGGGCTAGGAGACCTATGGTGTTGGTATGAGGATTAAGTATCTCCCAGGTGCCTACAGTCACCCCAGGCACAGGACAGTCGCTTCTTATGTGGACTTAGTTGCGCTTCCCTCCCAGAGGGACCAACACAGTATCAGGCCCATGCCTGCTACTCCATGTAAAGGATGGATTGCCTGATTGATCCATCATCTGACTGAAGAGGGTGGCAGTATACCCATGGACATTCCTCCAATGTGCCATACTGGAGAACTATATGATTGATGGAGGGGGACAGGAGAAAGGAAAGAAGCACTAATTAAGAGAGAAATAAGGAAAGGAAGGAGTGAGGAGGAGGATGGAGAGAGAGGAAGGCAACCTCATGCACAGAGATGCTGAACACAGTGGCTGCCTGAAGGAGGAACAGGATGACACAGGCCTTCATTTGTGGTCACATATAGGGAATCTGAGGGTTGCAACAGTATGTGAGAGGTCAGAGACCCACTCCTTCACTGCAGGGGCGAAACAATCGATGCCTTGGGAGGACTACGGACATAAGAATAGAAGGGATTCTGAGAGCAAGCTACATGATCCCAGGAGCATCAAGGCCCCTAGTTCTCATATTGACTAATTCTCTGCCTTCTTTCCTCTTGGCCACCGCATCGTTGCTGCCCTCGGACACTAGAATACTACTTTGAGTCTAATGAAGAATCGGATCAGGAGAGCAACAGTCTGCATGTAATTTATTTCTTTCATCTCTTTTCCATTTTCTCTTTTCTTCTAATCATAAGCTCCTCTTTGTAGCGCTTTCGCATCCCCACTTTGGATGATTCTTGTCCTGAAGGATCTGGTCTTGTGCAGGCACATGTGTCCTGGGGTCTTTTATAAAATCTCGCTGCAGCCCTCCTCCCCCACTTTCCTAGCATCCCCCTGGCTCCTGACCCCACTTCTGCACCATTGAATCTGGTGGAGTTACTCTGAGTGGTCCAGGTAGGAAGCTGGTTTTGAGTCAGACTCCTTTGAAATCTGGCCCTGCCCTGGGGTCCCCAACATGGGTATTCTGCTGCCCTGGACAGCTCTGGACACGTGCAACCATTTTCTTCCCTCCAGATGTCAAGATATTCTCTCCTTCTCCTCTTAAGAGAAGCTCTTGGGTCTGCAGTCAGTGAAGAAGAGGACAGGGAGGAGGAGACATAAATATGGAGGGTGGGGATGAAAGGTAAGGCATACAAGCGTACGTGTTCTCGTTATGTCCCTAACTTACTTGATGGCATTTTGGGAAGACCAGCACAAACACTGAGGCCACTGCTATTGCGAGTGACACAAACGTGGAGAAAAGAGGATTGTAATGATTCATGCAGACAAGCGGAGAATGCTGTGAGCTGAGCATATCTCCTAGGGGGATTGGTATCCTTTCACAGAAGACCCCGAGGTTCCTAGGTGTTATTCTCCAGTAACTCTCACTTTGGAGGGGAGGAGCCAGTGTGTGTATGACTCCAGGAGATGCTGTTCAAACTGTTTCTTTGTGAAGAGCACCACTGGAGTGGAGCATCATCGCCATCTGCAGGACCCGGTCCTGCCCTTTCAAGCCCCCAGTGTCGTCAGCCCAGCGCACCCCCACTTAATCACTAGGTGATGGCATTGACTTCCTCAGTTCCAAAGGTTTGGAAAAAAAAAAGCGAAGAAGACACAGGCACCCCAGCGCTCAGAAAGCAGGACAGCCCCACCTGCCCAGCCTGGCATCCCTGTGAAGCTTAGTAGGCCCGGCATCAAGTAGAGGACACTGAAGGATCCCAACCTGAGTGGCAGCTGTCCAAGCCTCTAGGGAGGCCAGGGGAGCGCTTAGGTCACCCTGCGGGGACCATTTCTCAAACTGGAGTTTGAAGTTCTGTAGATTCTAGTCTATGTGTCAAATTGCCACTAAACATCTGAGAGCAATTCAAATCAGGGTTCACCTGGGATGAGTTACAGGGCAGGATTCAAGTTACTTTGTGTTCCTTTTATTTATTTGTATTTATTTTAACATGAATATCACTTGTTTTATTACACTTTAAAAAGTAGTATCTTCTGTAAACTTTTCATGTTGCAATATACCACTGAGATAAATCCATGTTTTTATTACCACAGCTTAATGATTTTTTAAATTAAAAGCACAGACAAAGCTTTGCTGGGGGCTTAGAATCATTGTCCTTTAGTTGCTAAGTCGTGTCCAACTCTTTGCGACTCCAGGGATTGTAGCCCACCAGGCTCCTCTGTTCATGGGATTCTCCAGGCAAGAAAACTGGAGTGGGTTGCCATTTCCTTCTCCAGCAGATCTAGAAGGAATGATCAGGGATAAAGGGAGCTGCCCGTGTCTCTGTCATTTCCACCGGGCAGATCTCACGATTGGTGGTTGAGTGTGGGCTGGAGGGGCAGGGTCACCCCTCCCACCTGCGTCATCAGACCCCCTGCTCCTCACAGGGTCCAGGGGAGAGGCGCTCAGCTTCCTTGCCCCAGAGCCCCAGGCCTTCCCCTTTCCTCTGCACCAGTTTCACTGTCCAGGGACTTGAAGGCTACCCAGACAAACGACCGATTCAATTGCTCCTGCGGGACATTCATATTCCCTCTCTGCTGACAGACAACACCTTCAGCAAAGAGCAGCAAAGAGACCCCAGTGCCCTGTGGATCTGACCTCTGGGGAGGTCAGGACCCGAAGCTACTTGCCCGGCCTGCAGAGTCTTCCGGCTCCTGCACACTCACTACACACACAGCCCAGGGAGCCTTCTTCCGTTTGTCTGTGAGCCTCCTCAGTGATTCCAACCCTCGTGTTTGTGTTGCAGGTTCTGCTCTGACACCTGTGAAGGCCTTGACCTTGGGGCCTCATCCTGGGCCTCAGAGGGGAAGGAAGCGGAGGTTTCCAACTGGACAAGGAACAGGGTCGGCCTCACTGCTCGTCTCCTAAGGAACCTAATTTAGTACAGCTTAGTTTTTTTTTTTTTTTTGATTGTATAGCTTTAGTATTATGTTCAGACATATGTTTTATATATATTGTGGAAGCTTTCTATATTAAATGACATTCATCTATCTAGTTGCTTTTAACATATTTTCCTATAAAAATCACCCTAATCAGAGGTAGGACTAAATGAATTGCTGTCCGGCATTCACCCTCATGTCCACCACCAAGGTCACCCCCTCTCTTATATCACCGTCATTCAGTCTTCATTATATCAGGTGACTATGAATTTAGTCCATACCATCTGTCCTGATGTGTCTTTCTAAGGATTCTGTTTTCTGAAGTCTCTTCACTCCTTTGATCATGGGAACCGTATTTCCCTAGATCTTTCATGATGACTTGAATGACAGGGCCTTTGATACCTGTTATGCCTGAAGTCTGAGTCCCCAAAACAGAGAATAAGACATCCACAGCAATGCAAGAGCATAAAGGGGTTTATTTCTAGCTCGAGCTAGGGCTCAAGTCACACTCCAGCGCAGTGGAGTGGAGCAAGAGCCCTGAGCCCTGAATTACACCAGTATTTATAGATTTAAGACAAAGACATGGAGTTGGCAACGGTGGATTGGTTGCAAGGGTTTCATGGTATCTACTAATTGGCTAAATTTTCGTGCACGCTGGCTTTCTTAGGGGATTTCCACCCTCTTCCTGATAGGCTGAAACTAGGCTACGGGAACATACTGATTGGTCAAGTCTTGATGCCACAGACCAACGGCCATTTTCTTCCTGGCAATGACTCAGCTCCTCTGCAAGGGAGATTTTGGCCTGCCTTGGCCTCCTGAAGCCTGTCATGGCGCCTGTTTGGGTCCTAACAATACCCACTTACTTGCCTGCTAGAAAATTCATGACTCATCATTTCTCTCCTTGAGCAGTTCAAATACATTGCTCTACTTTTTTTCTGGCACAGAGTATTTCTCTCCAAAAGTTTCATCGAATTCTGATTTGTGTTCCATTATATGTCACATGCTCTTTTGTTCTAGATGCCCAAAAGATTTTTGTTTTTCTTTAAAGCCCTGTAAGTTTATTAGAATATCATCTGCCTTTAGTCATTACAAGTGAATGCACATTGTTCTCTTCAAAAGACAATTTAAAAGTTGTTTTTAAAATTATCAGAAAAATTTGGACAATAATGCCTATTATTTGCTTCACATCTTTTATTGATTTTTCTCTTTCAGGTCCTTGAATCTTTCAAATATCAGATCTCTTATGATTATATTTCACTTTTAACACACTCATGAAATATTTTATAAATTTTTCCTTAATTTGTTTTTCAGAAGTGTTTTTAAACAGTGTTTAAACTCTACCTCCTTACTATTTCATTTCTTTAAGGCATTATTTGACAGCAGGTTTCTGTTTAAATTTCATTTATGTGTGCTTTTCAATATTTTCTTATTCTTTTGGGAGTTTCATGTCTCTGTTTCTGAGTTTTCTTAATTCTGATCTATGATGTACTTTTAGTGTTCATTATTAATTCATAGCATCACCCATGAAAAGAGAATGGTCACACCCATGAAGAATTGCTAAGCATTTGTGTAGGAGTTCATTACTCCAAGTCTTTTTTTGTCTGTTAACTGAAGTACTGTTGACATACATCCAGATACTTTCAGCTGTGCAACACAGTGGCTCCCTATTGCTGTACAGAACAAAATGATCAAGCAACAGGACTAGTTACCATGTGCTGTGATACAAAATTATCACAATATTACTAACTACATTCCCCATGCTGTATATTTCATCCCCTTGACTCATTTCTTTGGGAACTGGAAGTTTGCAACTCTTAATCTCCTTCAACAATTTCTTTATCACTCAACCTCACTTCCCCTTGGCAGCCAGCTGTTTGTTCTCTGTATCTATGAGTCTGTTTTGTTGTGTTTCTTCATCTATTTTGTTTTTTAGATTTCCACATATAAGTCACATCGTATGCTATCATCTGTATCCATCTGACTTATTTTACTTTGCATAGTTTCATCCATGTTGTAGCAAATGGCAAGATTTCATTCTCTTTTATGGCTGAATATCATTCCATTCCATGAGTGACCACATCCTCTTTATCCATTCATCTATCAATGGACACTGGTTGCTTCCTTATCTTGGCCAGTAAAATGATGCTGCAATGAACACAGAGCTAAATATGTCTTTTCAAATTATTTCTTTTTCTTCAGAATACCCAGGATGGAATTGGTGGACTGTATTGTAGTTCTATTTTTAATTTTTTTTGAGAAAACTTTATACTTGATATATTACTTAAGATATTGCCTAATATTGCAGCCTACTATACCTTACCTCATTCTGTAGCTCTTAATGAATATTTCCTTTTTTTTTACTATTATATTTTTTTAAAGTAGAAAAAATTTTAAGACATATTTTTTAACCTGATTCATACACATAATTTGCTGAAACTAGGAATGAGTTCATGAATTTTTTTTGAAATTGCTATTTTTTATAACTATGATTTATTGAGAGTAACACTGAATGGTACACATATACAAACTCTAAAACCAACTTTAATTAAAAAAAAACATGTTGATTGCAAGCCAAATTTGTTTCTGTGTTAATGGATTGACTGAGAGGATAAAGGCTGGAATGCAGAATTATAGAGAAAAGAAAGAAAATGTTGGAATGCATGAAAAGGCAGATTTCTTTGCAAAAGAACAGAGAGAAAAAATTATTTGTATAAAGAAGGAAAATATCCTGCTGTAGGATTTGGTGGAAAGAGTATTTTCCCCATCTTAAAAATCTGCAATTTAATCCCAGATCTAACAAATCTGGGCTTCCCTGGTGCTCAGTGGTAAAGAATCTGCCTGCAATGCAGGAAATCTAAGAGACATGAGTTTGATCCCTGGGTTGGGAAGATCCCCTGGAGGAGGGCATGGCAACCCACTCCAGTATTCTTGCTTGGATAATCCCATGGACAGAGAAGCCTGGCAGGCTACAGTCCATTGATCGCAACGGGTTGGACATGACTGAAGTGACTGAGCATGCATCACACGCCAAGAAATCTATAAATTTATATTCAGTTTCTGACTTTGTTTTTCTCTTTAAAGAATATTAAATATTAAAACTGATCTGTATATTTAGTGTCAATAAACTTATACTGGCTCAGATATAACAAAGTGACTCACAAACTTCTTTGGAACTGTGTTGTCATCTTGTTACCCAAGCTGCTATGAACAATGTATTTTCAAAGAAGACAAAATACACATAGATATTATTACAGCTGAAAAAAATGAGAATCATTCTTGCATTGTATTTAGTAGATAATTCTAAATTATACTCTCCATTATGGACTAAAATTACAATTAAACCTGAATTTGTGATGATTTCAGCACTGACCAAAATGACTAGCTCATTGAGGTCACAGTGGGTTGTGTTTTGGTCAGGATACATATATGTGACTATAAAGAAGCAATGTCTGGGTATGGGTTATAATAATTAACATGGAAACATTGTTTGAAGGGTTCTGTTGGCTTGTTTGGTCTCTGATCTAATGCCTTTTTGCTAAAGGCGTATGTGTGTTGACAGAGTTAAAAGTCATAACCCTGTTGAAAACTGTTTTTATCATTGATGTTTGGCCACTTATTAAGCATTTTTCCACTTCTCAGTGGGCATTGGGACTGAGCAGCCTGTTTTGTCTGGTACTTAATGCTCATCAATTGTACAAAACGCCTTGGGTTTTCCTTTCTCATGCTGTGTCCTCCTTCACTCTGTCCTGTGAATCCCACAATCCTAAACGTTTTCAATGCTGACACTCATGTCCTCATGGCTCAATCTTACCTTATTTCCTGAAGGAATATGTTAGGGAGGCAGGGGAGCACTTGGCCCCCAGAGTTTTCTCTTGCTGTTTCTTGACTGCTTTTAAACACTGTAACAAATATCAAAAATAGCATTTGCTATTATACAATGAATCTTGCCAAGTAATAGGAAATATTAAACTTTGGAGGAAAACATAAGCAAAATATCTCCTTACTTTACCATAGAAATATTTTACATATCTCGGTAGTCTCATTTAGAATTTTTTTAAAAATTGAAATATAATTCTCATATCATGAAGTTCACCATTTTAAAGTGTACAGTTCAGTGGTTTTTAGAATATTCATTAAGTCCGATGTTAAAAAAATTTTATTTTTCTGCTTCATTTTCATTTTGCCTAATTTTATCTTCATATTTCTGTGCTTGCATGTAGTTTTCACATTTATCATTTTAAATTGGTGTTACCATATC
>SJYT01023113.1:52977-124665 GCA_006410635.1 Cephalophus harveyi
TAAAATTATTACAGTTATTAATCTCATGAATTTACAATAGTTATAACATTAATTTTTTCAATATGTTACTAAAATATTAATTTTAAATTAATATTTTGTATAATTATTAATAATGATAATACTATCTTAAACAGATAAATCTTTATTTTGAATCATTTCTTTAAGAATATACTCAGAGGTATTAATTACTGAATAAAGGAATGTGATTATTTTTAAATTCTTTAAATTTTTTTCCTTAACTCTTGTAATAAACTGAAGATGCTAACAATGTTTGCGTATATCTGTATTCAATACCCGACCAGTACTAGGTTTCATTATCTCATTTGTTTTGCCAAATAAAGTGGTAAAAAATGGTACAGTGAAGTAATTTTAAATGTAATTGGTTTAATTATGAGAGAGGAAGTACTTTTCTGTACAATGATTGTAGGTATCTAAGAATTGTCCACATGTGATAGAACTGTTCCCATCATATCACACTGCTGCTCAATGACCTACAAGGCCTAATTTAAACACAGCATATAAAGGACTGACTGGCTGCCTTATTGCTTCTAAATCCAAATCTAAGTCAATATTTCCCCGGCACAAAGTCATTATTTTAGGTATTGTGTCACTTATGGATTGAGTGATTCTCAGTTCCACATTATTCGTGGTTTGGGACTAGCCTCTGAAGTCATGAAATTAAAGGACGCTTACTCCTTGGAAGAAAAGTTATGACCAACCTAGATAGCATATTCAAAAGCAGAGACATTACTTTGCCAACAAAGGTCCATCTAGTCAAGGCTAAGGTTTTTCCAGTGGTCATGTATGGATGTGAGAGTTGGACTGTGAAGAAAGCTGAGCACCGAAGAATTGATGCTTTTGAACTGTAGTGTTGGAGAAGACTCTTGAGGGTCCCTTGGACTGCAAGGAGATCCAACCAGTCCATTCTAAAGGAGATCAGTCCTGGGTGTTCTTTGGAAGGACTGATGTTAAAGCTGAAACTTCAATACTTTGGGTACCTCATGCGAAGAGTTGACTCATTGGAAAAGACTCTGATGCTGGGAGGGATTGAGGGCAGGAGAAGGGGACGACAGAAGATGAGATGGCTGGATGGCATCACTGACTCGATGGACATGAGTCTGAGTGAACTCCGGGAGTTGTGATGGACAGGGAAGCCTGGCGTGCTGCAATTCATGGGGTCGCAAAGAGTCGGACACGACTGAGCGAGTGAACTGAACTGAAAGCAAAAATAAACAAACGGGACCTAATTAAACTTAAAGCCTTTTTCACGGCAAAGAAAACCATTAACAAAACCAAAAGACCTCCTCCCACACACACGGAATGGGAGAAAATATTTGCAAGCGATGCAAGCAACAAGGGATTAATTTCCAAAGTAAACAAACAGCTTGTACAACTCAACAACAACAAAAAACAATCCTATCCAAAAAGTAAGCAGAAGACCTAAATAAGACATTTCTCCAAAGAAGACATACAGATGACCAATAGGCACATGAAAAGATGCTGAACATCACTACTTATTAGAGAAATGAAAATCAAAACTATAATGAGGTATCACTGTCCCTCTTTTCTTCTTTGTTGAAAAAAGGCTTTAGTCTCCTAGACCTTCTCTAACTTTCAAAGAGCAGTTACTAATTAAGGAAGTAGGAAACAGGGAAAAAAAGGAAAAGCAGTCCACCAAGAAAATTAATGACAGCTTAAACAATTCTTCAGGGATAAAACAAAGTCATAGTTCTTCCTAAAGGGATATATATATATAAAAATATATATATATTGTTTTATATATATATATTTTTATATATATATAAAACAATCTGATGCATATTTTGGGTTATTCTGCAGAAACTAAGCCCCTCACCCAGGTGGAGGATGGTGCCTACACGCTGACCACATTATCTAGACCCCAGACTGAGTGGAACCAGAAAGCTGATGATTAAGATTCCCAAAACAGCACCTTGTTACCTCCATACCAACCAATCAAAATTAAGTCAATGAATTGCAACACTCATCCCAAATATCACCTTTCAAAAGCCTGCCTTGAACGCCATCAGGGAGTGTGGGTCTTCTGAGCATTAGCTGCCCATTCTTGCATGGTCCTCTACACTATGTTTTACGGTGTGACTACTTTGGCTTTGTTGCACATGGGCAAGCCGACCCAAGTTCAGTTTGGCAACAATATGAGAGTCATATGTGTAACTTGCAGAGCTGTAAATATTTGTAGTGTCTGGCATGTACTTGGTACATAATAGGTAGCTATTATTACTGTGAGTCCTCTGGAAATACAGACCAAATATTCTAACTGCCCATCTTACCAGTAAACTGGCAGTGTGGTATGCAGAGTTTCCTAATAGATCAAAGTTTCAAAATTTGATCTTTGTAATACAAGGCTCAAAGGTTGATTGGAGAACTTCTGTTCACTACAGCTTAATAAAAGTCTCTACTTGCTGGCACCAAAAGCAGTGTCTAACAGGGACACGCATGGTTCCTATCACATAGTAGGCTCTCAGTTTCACACAATGTTAATATTAGTGAGTATGGCTTTTTTTTTCAAGTATCACATGCACTAAAAATGACAGATAGCAGTACAAAAATATCAATTCAGTACTCTATAGATGGTGTGGTGGTCTCCCGTGGGCCTCAGCAGGAATGTCATGTCATTTGCTGAAGACAGAGGCACTTGTGAGATTTCTATGCTGGTCTCTGATCTCTCTGAAGGCTCATTGTTTTCACTGTTGAAGGGTGGAAAGCTGTTTGACTTGTCAATTGGCAGGTAGATACAAGTAAAATGTTTCTGAAGGATTAAGTTTTTGAGCATATGGGAAGATTCAGGTATTATGTATTGCTTCATGGGAGGTTGTCTTTACAGTCTTTGCTTTTTTTAGTTTAGAAATAAGCAAATTGAAAAAGACTGCTCATGATACCTCAGGTCATTATTTGAGGATGGCACCGCCTGACCAAATTACATCACTTATATGATGAGGTACATTCATTTCAAAATAGAAAATTATCACTGCTTAAATACATATATGGTTTATCATACTTTTATTAAATGAGGGCTTATCATCAGGTCCTATTATCTTTTTACCCAAAGGAAACTCAGAAACCAGAGGTTGAATAATTAGCCTGTAACAAATTGATTCGTTGACAGGGTCAGGAAAATTAGATTCCTCTCTATTAAACTGATCTTTAATTTTATCATCAAAGAGCTTTTTCTAGACTTCTCTTACTTTCTACAATATTCTTGATTCCTTCCTTTCCTTTTTTTTTTTTTTTTTTACAATTCTTCTGGTGATATGCTGGTGAATATGAACAATCTCCTAAGGGAAAACTCAGGATTTCTAGTGTTTCCCAATTTTCATAATGTGAATACACCCACCATGGCTGATTTCAAATTACCAATATGGCTTTAACTGGCTCACAAAATTTCTGGAAGTTTAATAACTGATCTTATTGCACCACTGGCTACTTCATTTGTTAAAAATAATAAAGCACAGATCTCTGAGGATTTGTACAAAGCACTTTCATTAACAGACATATCTTTAGATGAATTGTAGAAAAAAGGAGGAAATCATACATAAAAATAAAGGGAAGAAAAAAAAGAAATAGCTACTTTAGTTGGTAAAAAAAAAAAAACAACTTAATTTCTTTTGATTTGTTATAAGATCAACCCAAACTAATTCTTTTTCATTGAGTCATTCCAGCAGGATGGGCAGAGGTTGGTGGAAAGACTGGACCTGTGTTGCACCATTCTGCAGCTTGCGGTATGCTGAGAGCACAATGTGTTCTAAATGCCCATGAGGGAATTTCTGACTTGGATTTGTCGCTTTCCTTGCTTTCTGCTTAGGTTTAGAGGCATAATTTACTCACTGGAGCTCAGCAGGTAATTCTGGCAATCAAAACACCTTCTAAACGACTCCCCATCCTTCTGCCCCTTCACATTTACCCAAAGCAGCCGCACCGAGTCCTCAGATGGATCGTGTCCATGCCTGCTTTCTGCCTGTTGAGCCCTGGAGCGCTGCAGCCCCACCTGCACCGCACAAGTTGGTTTTTCTCTTTTTTTCAGCTGCAAATGGACCCTTAGGATGACCTCAATGTTGCTATATTTATCTCTTTCTGGTTTACTACATCAAAGATGAACAAAGCCAGATACTAGTTAATGTGTAAGGACAGATTTTAATCAGTAATACATTATTACAGCCAGGAAAAGAGTCCAGTGTAAATTGAATTCAGCAGAGGTGTCTGGACATTTAAAGAGATCAGGAGGGAATAGGGAGGGAGATGAACTCAGTAGAGTCAGGGGGAAAAAAATCACAAAAAGTGGTAAGCAGTTGGTCTGTGTGCTACCAATCTGGGCTTGCTAATCAGTGTTTACTGAAGTCAGACTCCTACCTTTCCACTGAGGCTGGGAGACAGAGGCCCTGTCTTCAGGTGTTGGCTGCAACACACAATGCATTATTTTTGCAGCCCTGATCTTTCTCCTGCAGGCACTTTAAGGAAGTGTAGTGTCATCCTAGGGCTGCATCCTTGAGCCCTTATGAAGTATGTCAGTGTTTCCCCAGGTCTTTGTAGGCCAAGGTTGAAGCCTGGTTGTAAAGAGGGCTCAAAGGAGCCTGACTAGAATTTGGTCAAGGAGAAAAGCTTTGTTACCTAGCAACCACTCCCAGCTGATGGTCAAGGAGAAAAGCTGTTACCTAGCAACCACTCACAGCTGAATTCTCCCTTCTCACTCCCCTCCCCTGCTACTTCCTACCCTTCACCCCTGAGCCTCAGAGGACAGGGTCTCCATCTCTGTGAAGGTCAGCAGCCTTGTCCACAAGTCAACCCATCTTCTGTTGTAGGGGGAAGCATCTTCCCCTTCTTCTTGGTGCTATGTTGGGGTTGAAATGAACCTCTATGCTGGTCCCTGGAGAGAAGGAATTCCTTGGAAATCCATCAGATAGAGGATTACTTTAAGAACAGCCTGAAACCTCCTACACTGTTGGTGGGAATGTACATTGGTGTAACTACTATGGAAAACAGTAAGGAGGTTCCTTAAAAAACTAAAGACTTGCCGTATGATCCAGCAATCCCACTCCTGGGCATATATCTGGACAAAACTATAATTTGAAATGATACATGCACATCTATGTTTATAGCAGCACTATTTACCATAGCCAAGACATGGAAACAACCTAAATGCCCATCAACAGATGAATGAATAAAGAAGATATGGTACAAACATACAATGGAATACTACTCAACCGTAAAAATTAATGAAATAATGCCATTTGCAGTAACATGGATGGACCTAGAGACTATCATGCTAAGTGTGCTGCTGCTGCTGCTGCTAAGTCGCTTCAGTCGTGTCCGACTCTGTGCGACCCCATAGACAGGAGCCCAACAGGCTCCCCTGTCCCTGGGATTCTCCAGGCAAGAACACTGGAGTGGGTTGCCATTTCCTTCTCCATTGTGTGAAAGCGAAAAGTGAAAGTGAAGTCGCTCAGTCGCATCCGACTTCTAGCGACCCCATGGACTGCAGCCTACCAGGCTCCTCCATCCATGGGATTTTCTAGGCAAGAGTACTGGAGTGGCAGAAGTTAAATAAGCAGGGTGACAATATACAGCCTTGAAGTACTCCTTTTCCTATTTGGAACCAGTCTATGTCTTGTTCCATGTCCAGTTCTACCTGTTGCTTCTTGACCTGCATACAGATTTCTCAGAAGGCAGGTTAGGTGGTCCGGTATTCACATTTCTTTAAGAATTTTTCACAGTTTGTCGTGATCCACACAGTCAAAGTCTTTGGCAGAGGCAATAAAGCAGAAGTAGATGTTTTTCTGGAACTCTCCTGCTGTTTCCACTATCCAGTGGATGTTGGCAATTTGATCTCTGGTTGCTCTGCCTTTTCTAAATCCAGTTTGACATCTGGAAGTTCACAGTTCACATACTATTGAAGCCTGGCTTGGAGAATTTTGAGCATTACTTTGCCAGCATGTCGATGAATGCAGTTGTGCTATAGTAGGAGCATTCTTTGGCATTGCCTTTCTTTGGGATTGGAATGAAAACTGACTTTTTCAGCCCTGTGGCCACTGCTGAGTTTTCCAAATTTGCTGGCACATTGTGTGCAGCACTTTCACAGATTCATCTTTCAGGATTTGAAATAGCTCAACTGGAATCCCATCACCTCCACTAGCTTTGTTCATAGTGATGCTTCTTAAGGAGAGAATTTTGAGCATTACTTTGCCAGCATGTCGATGAATGCAGTTGTGCTATAGTAGGAGCATTCTTTGGCATTGCCTTTCTTTGGGATTGGAATGAAAACTGACTTTTTCAGCCCTGTGGCCACTGCTGAGTTTTCCAAATTTGCTGGCACATTGTGTGCAGCACTTTCACAGATTCATCTTTCAGGATTTGAAATAGCTCAACTGGAATCCCATCACCTCCACTAGCTTTGTTCATAGTGATGCTTCTTAAGGCCCACTTGACTTCACATTCCAGGATGTCTGGATCTAGGTGAGTGATCACACTATTGTGATTATCTGGGTCATGAAGACATTTTTGGTATAGTTCTTCTATATATTCTTGCCACCTCTTCTTAATATCTTCTGCTTCTGTTAGGTCCATACCATTTCTGTCCTTTATTGTTCCCATCTTTGCATGAGATGTTCCCTTGCTATCTCTAATTTTCCTGAAGAGATGTCTAGTCTTTTCCATTCTATTGTTTTCCTCTATTTCTTTGCATTGATCACCAAGGAAGGCTTTCTTATCTTTTCTTGCTATTATTTGGAACTCTGCATTAAACTGGGTATATCTTTCCTTTTCTCCTTTGCCTTTCACTTCTCTTCTTTTCACAGCTTTTTGTAAGGCCTCCTCAGCAAACATTTTGCTTTTTTCCATTCCTTTTTCTTGGGGATGGTCTTGACCCCTACCTCCTGTACAATGTCATGAACTTCCGTCCATAGTTCTTCAGGCACTCTGTCTATCAGATATAATCCTTTGAGTCTATTTCTCACTTCTATTGTATAATCATAAGGGATTTGATTTTAGTCATACCTAAATGGTCTAGTGGTTTCCCTTGCTGCTGCTGCTGCTGCTAAGTCGCTTCAGTCGTGTCCGACTCTGTGCGACCCCATAGACAGGAGCCCAACAGGCTCCCCTGTCCCTGGGATTCTCCAGGCAAGAACACTGGAGTGGGTTGCCATTTCCTTCTCCATTGTGTGAAAGCGAAAAGTGAAAGTGAAGTCGCTCAGTCGCATCCGACTTCTAGCGACCCCATGGACTGCAGCCTACCAGGCTCCTCCATCCATGGGATTTTCTAGGCAAGAGTACTGGAGTGGCTTGCTATTGCCTTCTCCGTAATATTTATATATATATAGCAAATTACCTTGCTGTACACCAGAAACTAATACAACATTGCAAATCAACTCTACTTCAATAAAGTAAATTTTAAAAAAAAGAAAAGATCCTGACCTGGGACTGCTCAATTCAGTTCAGTCGCTCAGTCATGTCTGACTCTTTGCGACCCCATGAATCGCAGCACGCTAGGCCTCCCTGTCCATCACCAACTCCCAGAGTTCACTCAGACTCACGTCCATCAAGTCGGTGATGCCATTCAGCCATCTCATCCTCTGTCGTCCCCTTCTGCTCCTGCCCCCAATCCCTCCCAGCATCAGGGTCTTTTCCAATGAGTCAACTCTTCGCATCAGGTGGCCTAAGTACTGGAGTTTCAGCTTTAGCATCACTCCTTCCGAAGAACACCCAGGACTGATCTCCTTTAGAATGGCCTGGTTGAATCTCCTTGCAGTCCAAGGGACTCTCAAGAGTCTTCTCCAACACCACAGTTCAAAAGCATCAATTCTTTGGCGCTCAGCTTTCTTCACAGTCCAACTCTCACATCCATACATGAGGTGAGGTGAAGTCGCTCAGTCGTGTCCGACTCTTTGCGACCCTGTGGATTGTAACCTACTAGGCTTCTCTGTCCATGGGATTCTCCAGGCAAGAATACTGGAGTGGATTGCCATTTCCTTCTCCAGGGGATCTTCCCGACCCAGGGATCGAACCCAGGTCTCCCGCATTGGAGGCAGACGCTTTAACCTCTGAGCCCGAAAAACCATAGCCTCGACTAGACGACCTTTGTTGGCAAAGTAATGTCTCTGCTTTTGAATATGCTATCTAGGTTGGTCATAACTTTTCTTCCAAGGAGTAAGCGGCTTTTAATTTCATGGCTGCAATCACCATCTGCAGCAATTTTGGAGCCCGAAAAAATAAAGTCTGACACTGTTTCCACTGTTTCCGCATCTATTTGCCATGAAGTGATGGGACGGGGCAGTGGCCAGGAGGAGCTACCCCACATCCAAGGAGTGGTGGCTGCGTGGGCACAGGAGGGCCAAGAGGAGCTACTCCACGTTCAAGGTCAGGAGGGGTAGCAGTGAGGAGATACCCTCATCCAAGGTAAGAGAAACCCAAGTAAGATAGTAGGTGTTGCAAGAGGGCATCAGAGGGCAGACACACTGAAACCATTATCACAGAAAACTAGTCAATCTAATCTCTCTAGGACCACAGCCTTGTCTAACTCAATGAAACTAAGCCATGCCCTGTGGGACCACCCAAGATGGGCAGGCATGGTAGAGAGGTCTGACAGAATGTGGTCCACTGGAGAAGGGAATGGCAAACCACTTCAGTATTCTTGCCTTGAGAACCCCGTGAACAGTATGAAAAGGCAAAATGATAGGATACTGAAAGAGGAACTCCCCAGGTCAGTAGGTGCCCAGTATGCTACTGGAGATCAGTGGAGAAATAACTCCAGAAAGAATGAAGGGATGGAGCCAAAGCAAAAACAATACCCAGTTATGGATGTGATTAGTGATAGAAGCAAGGTCTGATGCTATAAAGAGCAATATTACATAGGAACATGGAATGTTAGGTCCATGAATCAAGGCAAATTGGAAGTGGTCAAACATGAGATGGCAAGAGTGAATGTCGACATTCTAGGAATCAGAGAACTGGAATGGGTGAATGGGTGAACTGGAATGGGTAAAATGGACTGGAATGGGTGAATTTAACTCAGATGACTATTACATCTACTACTGAAGGCAGGAATCCCTTAGAAGAAATGGAGTAGCCATCATGGTCAACAAAAGAGTCCGAAATGCAGTACTTGGGACTGCTCAACACAAGATCAAATCCTTCCAAGACTCCCATCGCCATAGATGGGTTTTGCCTGCTTCTGAAATTCAAATAAAGGGAATCATACAGATGTATTCTTTCTTTACCCAACTTTCTTTATTCAAATTAGTGTTTATGAGATTCATTCATATTATCATGTGTGACAGTGTACCAAAAATCCTGTCCAGGTGGCAAGGGGAACTGGCCTCAGCGGCAGGACTGCAAATGATCAGGGTGATCCCCACAGCTGCTCCCTAGCCCCTTCTCAAAGCCAGCTCCTGTTCCTTTTTTAAAAATTCTGATTATAAAAGTAATATACTTCCTGTCTAAAACAAAAAGTTTAGGGACTTTCCTGGTGGTCCAGTGGCTAAGATTCTGCACTCCCAATGTAGGGGGCCCAGGTTTGATCCTTGGTGAGGGAATTAGATCTCACATACGGCAACTAAGACCTGGCACAGTCAAAGAGAGAAAAACAAAAGTTATTCAAGTATAAATAGGTTAAAAAGTGAAAAGTACAAGTCCCTTTCCTCCTCCCTAATTCATACAAACCCACTCCTCAATAATTATTGCTATTACTATTAACAATAGCTAACATGTATTGACTATTTAAGATGTGTAGGTGTTTTTAAGCATTTTACAGTTCTTTCTTTAAAAAAATTATTTCTTTTTGGCTGTCCTGGGTCTTAGTTGCTGTGCGGGCTTTTCCCTAGTTGCTGAGAGCAGGGGCTTCTAGCTGTGGAGCCAAGGCTTCTCTAGTTGCGGAGCACAGACTCTAGGGCATGTGGGCTCAGTAGTTTCCGCTTCTGGGCTCTAGAGCACAGGCTCAACAGTTGCGATGCATGGGCTTAGTTGCTCTGCAACATGTGGGATCTTCCCAGATCAGGAATAGAACCCCGTCTCCTGCACTGGCAGGTGATTTCTTTACCACTGAGCCACGAGGGAAGCTCCCCACACAGCTCTTTTTAAAAATAGAGATTTGTCATATATTCTTCTAACAGTTCATATGCATGCTGCTACTGCTGCTAAGTCACTTTAGTCGTGTCCGACTCTGTGCCACTCCAGAGACGGCAGCATACAGTCAACTAAAAATTGTCACTCGCCATCTGGTTCTACAAGAATGGAGTCACTAGCCTCTGCAATCACTGACCTTCAACAACACCCCCTCCTCCCAAAAAAAACAGTCTTGTTCTGGGAAAAGCTGGCAGAACAGATCTTCAGATAGTCGGAGATTTTATGAGCCCAATCTCTTACATTTTCTCATACCTAGAAAAGCACTAAAATCATTAACGGAGACATCTCTGCCTCCGAAGTAGCAGCAACCTTCTGCCAAAATGTGTGCTTGCTTCCCCTTCACTAAAGTCCCATATATACTGACCTCTCCCCACCTCTTCAGAATAGCTCCTCAGAGGCATCTGAGAGGCTGTGTCCTGGGCTATAGTTCTTATTAAGCCGAGCTTCACCATTAACTGTTCTGCATCACCAAGGAGGGTCCCTGAGGTGACCGGAGGGCACTCAGACGGTGGGAGGGCACTCAGACGGTGGAGGCGGAGCTTGCGGCAGAGGGCGCTGCAGAGTCGGCCCTGAGAGGGGGACCCAGATATCTGTCCACCCTCCACTTCCACCTGGCTCAGCAGACACCCTCTAGGTAATGTGCTTCGTAACCAAACAAACAAAAAAGATAAGGGTTTTCGGCGTGGACAGAGTTCCCATCCATCAGTTCAGTTCAGTTCAGTCGCTCAGTCGTGTCCGACTCTTTGCGACCCCATGAATCGCAGCACACCAGGCCTCCCTGTCCATCACCAACTCCCAGAGTTCACTCAGACTCACGTCCATCGAGTCAGTGATGCCATCCAGCCATCTCATCCTCTGTTGTCCCCTTCTCCTCCTGCCCCCAATCCCTCCCAGCATCAGAGTCTTTTCCAATGAGTCAGCTCTTCGCATGAGGTGGCCAAAGTACTGGAGTTTCAGCTTTAGCATCATTCCTTCCAAAGAACACCAAGGGCTGATCTTTAGAATGGGCTGGTTGGGTCTCCTTGCAGTCCATCATGTTTTCGCAAACTCATGGACTAAAGGAATAACTGGCTGCAGCCGCCGCCCCCTCCAGCCTACGGAAGAGCGAAAAGATGCGACACATAAGGGTGTCAGAGCTGTGCCAGACCATCGACGGGTCGGAGGATAGCCACCGTCTGCTCCCACCAACCTGGGAAGCTTGGGAAGCACAAAGCCCTAGCGGGCAGCTCGGGCGCACACACCAGAGGAGTGGGCGTGGCAGCCCCCGGGGCACCCGACGGCGTGGGCGGGGCCGTGGGCGTGGCCATGGCCAGGCGGCGCGCGCAGGACTTCGGGAGCGCGGCGCGCAGGCGGCTGAGACGGCAGCGGCCGCGGCAGAGGCGGTTGCTGCGCTCGGTACTGTGGTCGCTTCCTGAGGCGCAGGCGCCGTGGGCTCAGCCCGCCCCGGGCCTTGCATTGCTGTGGGTTCGTCATGGCGACTCAGCAGAGGCCTTTCCACCTGGTGGTGTTCGGCGCCTCTGGCTTTACCGGCCAGTTCGTGACCGAGGAGGTGGCGCGGGAGCAGGTGTCCCCGGAGCGGACTTCCCATCTGCCCTGGGCCGTGGCGGGCCGTTCCCGGGAGAAGCTGCTGCGAGTGCTGGAGAGGGCTGCCATGAAGCTGGGTAAAGGGGGCAGGCTGGGACGCCCCGGGACCTCGGGCTCGGCCTCGCCGCCGCGGCTCTCACCCCCACGAGCCCCCTTCTCCCGGCTGAGGGGTTCCCTTCGCCTTAAATGAGCGCTTCTCTCCCTGGGGTGCCCCTCGAGGTTCCCAAACCTGCTAGAGGCCAGGAAGAAGAGAGCGATGCTTCACATGTTGTCAGAGCTTTTCCCCAATTCCTAAAACAAAAAGAGAGAAATTCCCCCTTCAGTTTCTCCCTTAGGGAATCCCCTCTGGCGAAACAGGAACTTTAGTTTTTCCTTTCTGCTCCCTCCCCGTCTAGAGCCAGGGGTACCTTGTACCCTGCTTCCAGGGTTACAGGGCTGGAAGTTCTAGATACTTGATCGGATAGAACAGTAGAGCACTGGCTTCTTCAGCATTGTTTGTACTCTTTGCCGCGTTTTGAAAATGGGAGAGAAAGCTTAGGACTTTTAATGATAACATTGTTGTGGCTTTAATTTTTAATTTCATTTTTGCTTGTAAGAATTCTCCAGCAGTCCCTCTATTAAACCTTCCCCAGTTTTTTTTTGGCGTGGCTTTGTTTTGGGCGTTTACTTACTCCTACATTCATTGAAACATGTTTTTATTGAGTGGTCTTTTTAAATGTCAGGTCCTATTCTAAATGCTGGGATTCAGATGAGGAGGAGAGAGTCACATACACCCAAACACCCTAATCTCATGGCCCTTGGATTGCAGGGAGACCTTTATGTTAGGAGTCGGCTGCTTTTAACTGTAATTTTCCACCCTACTGCCCCTTCATATAGACAAATAGCACCTGTTAGAGTTCTGGATATTCTTCATTTTTCTGTTTAAGCTTCATCTCGCTTCCTTCTAATTCTGCATAGAGTCCTTTTATGGTGGGAATTTGGAACCTATTTTGTTTGTGGTTTGTACAGGAGATACCATGTAGGCTGACTCTTCTGCAACTCTCCTGCTACCACTACCAAGTACAGAATCTTTCCCAAAGAGCTTTCTGGTCTTTCTTTACTTTTCTAGAAGAAATACTTTCATTATTAAAATTTCCTTCTTTTTTTTTTTTTTGTTCAAGAAGATGGTACGGATACAGCCTAGTTGGCTACCATTTACAATGCACACGTCAAGTTACTGCAGGGAATACACCTTGACCCATGAAACCTTCGTACTCTATTGATTCAGTTTATTCCAATTATTTCCTTATTATGAGCCTAAATGTTCTTCCCTAGACTGTGTTTTACACTTCAATCCTCTTTTGTTTCATTATGTTGATGTTAACTCCCCTCCACCTCATAATTTTATCATATGTAGTTATTTAATAGTTGATAAGAAACTACATTTATAATTCTTCCTGGAGAGGAAGTCAGGAAACTTCTGAAAACTTGTAACATTGGCATTTTACATCTTCTGAAAACTTGTAACATTGGCATTTTACATAGAGTTGTCATTTACACATTCCTTATGTTAGATTTTCTTTTAAACGTTAATAAGTTGTTTTATTAGGGAGCTTCCCCATTGGCTCAGCGGTAAAGAATCCCTGCAGTGCAGCAGACACCGTTCGATCCCTGAATCTGGAATATCCCCTGGAGAAGGAACTGGTAACCAACTCCAGTATTCTTGCCTGGGAAATCCCATGGACAGAGGAGCCTGGCAGACTACAGTCCCTGGGGTTGCAAAGAGTCAGACACGACTTAGAAATTAAACAACAACAATGTGTTTTATATTAACTCCATTTTCCTCATAGTCTTTTCCCTTTTTTAAATTACCTGGTTAAAAACAGTTTTATCTATTGATTGAGAGGAAGAATTAGCTCTTAGTGCATTTGCCATCACTGGTTATTATGAAAGGAAGATCTGGGAGATCTAATACTGTATTGGGATTTGCCTAAGACGATTTATTCTTTATTTCAGGAAGACCGACATTGTCATCTGAAGTTGGAATAATAATTTGTGATATCACTAATCCAGCCTCACTTGATGAAATGGCTAAACAGGCAACAGTTGTCCTCAACTGTGTAGGCCCAGTAAGTAATCTGCCCTTCTTTGTATCAGAACAAAAAATCTATTCATTTCTAGCAGAATCTGGTATTTTTGTATTCCAGAGAAACATAAGGGCAAGGAACAGAAGAATTGATTCAGGACGTTAACCCCTTACAAGGAGTTTTTACTTCTCATGAGAAGCAAATGAATATGACCAAAGTCTCCTGAAAGAGAGACACTAGACTCTAGGATTGGTGCTGTTTTATTTAGTGGCTACAGCTATAATTGTTGTGTGCTATATACCCCTTAACTAAAAAAATGAGCATGTACCCACAATCTGCTTTTTATTTATTTTTAAAATTGCATTGTGTACTGCTGTACCAGTGTATATGTTAATACATGTACAAAGAAAGATATTTTAAAAGGACTCATTTATTCAATAAATATTTATTAAAAATATATATATATAGAAAATACACAGAAAATCTCTCATGGAGCTGATAATCCAGTGAGGAGACAGAAAAATAATGTTAAAATAGTGGGTAAGTAACAGGTGCTTTGAAGAAAAATACAACAGGGAAGAGAGAGAAAAAGATTGGCACACCAGTCTCTATTGGGTGGATGGTCAGGGAAGGTCTCTATAGGAACTTTGCAGAGAGACCTGAATGCAGTGAGGGAATAAACTGTGTGTGTATTACTTTGCAGAGAGACCTAAATGCAGTGAGGGAATAAACTGTGTGTGTATTGGAGGGTAGGGGGTTGCAGGGAAGAGCAAATACAAGGGTCGTGAGATGAGCATGTTCTTGGAGAGACGGAGGAATGTGAGAGAGGCCCGTGTAGTTGGGCGTGAACCGGGCAGAGAGGTGAGGCGTTAGATTGGAGAGATACCCAGGAGCTAGGTGGTTAGGTCTGAAAGGTCAAAGTTGGGGTTTGGATTTTTCTTCTGAATATGACAGAGTTATTGAACGGTTGAAAGCAGGTTGACATAATTTGATTTACGGTTTTGAAATTCTTTGGCTTCTGAGAGGAAAAATAGATGGTAGGGAACCAAGAGTAGATTGATGCAAGCAAGCCAAGGACAGGGTAGGAGTGTTAGATGGGGAGAGAAGTGGTTGAGTCCAGATATTTTGACAAGAGAACCTCGAGCAGCTGCTGTTGGCCTGGATGAGAAAGAGATACTTGTGGTCTGTGTAACACAGTGAATGTTGGTGACATTTACTGATCTGAGGAAGCAATCCTAATTGTCAGAGCATTTAGGAAATTGTTCATAATTTTGTTAAATGAAACCAGAAACTTTTTGATTGTCATAAAATATATTTCTATTGTTTATTTCAATTTATTTTGTTCTTAACTAGCTTAGAATATGGCTCTGTGATTTGTTGCTTGAATATATACATCCTCAAGCGAACTTGTCCCTCCCTCCCCATACTCTGGAAGGATCCAAGCCCTGATTGTTCCAGCTCCCTGCTTACTCTTTACCTGAACATTACCTGAACATGTGTAACCCAGTGTGGCTGAAGCAAAATGCATCATGATGCTGACTGGTCCCACTTAAAACATGTGATTGATTACAAACCTCTTGTGCAGTCTCAGTACTTCAGCAGTTCTGTTTCCCTAGGCTATTTTCTCTGAAGCAACAGTTTTATAACTTCTTTTTCTCATACTTTTGACATCCCATTCCTTTTTTCCTTTTCCCTCACTCTTACTGGTAACTTTCTTCCTTTCTTTGTCTCTTTCTTTCTTTCTCCTTCCCTTTCTCTCTCCTCTCCTTGCCTGTCGGGAGAATTTAGACCAGCTACTTACCTGTATACAGATTTCTCAAGAGGCAGGTTAGGTGGTCTGGTATTCCCATCTCATTCAGAATTTTCCACAGTTTATTGTGATCCACACAGTCAAAGGCTTTGGCATAGTCAATAAAGCAGAAGTAGATGTTTTTCTGGAGCTCTCTTGCTTTTTCCATGATCCAGTGGATGTTGGCAATTTGATCTCTGGTTCCTCTGCCTTTTCTAAAACCAGCTTGGACATCAGGAAGTTCATGGTTCATGTATTACTGAAGCCTGGCTTGAAGAATTTTGAGCATTACTTTACTAGCGTGTGAGATGAGTGCAATCGTGCTGTAGTTGGAGCATTCTTTGGCATTGCCTTTCTTTGGGATTGGAATGAAAACTGACCTTTTCCAGTCCTGTGGCCACTGCTGAGTTTTCCAAATTTTCTGGCATATTGAGTGCAGCACTTTCACACCATCATCTTTCAGGATTTGAAGCAGCTCAACTGGAATGCCATCACCTCCACTAGCTTTGTTCATAGTGATGCTTTCTAAGGCCCACTTGACTTCACATTCCAAGATGTCTGGCTCTAGATTAGTGATCACATCATCATGATTATCTGGGTCATGAAGATCTTTTTTGTAGAGTTCTTCTGTGTATTCTTGCCACCTCTTCTTAATATCTTCTGCTTCTGTTAGGTCCATACCATTTCTGTCCTTTATCAAGCCCATCTTTGCATGAAATGTTCCCTTGGTATCTCTAATTTTCTTGAAAAGATCTCTAGTCTTTCCCATTCTGTTGTTTTCCTCTATTTCTTTGCATTGATCGCTGAAGAAGGCTTTCTTATCTCTTCTTGCTATTCTTTGGAACTCTGCATTCAGATGTTTATATCTTTCCTTTTCTCCTTTGCTTTTCTCTTCTCTTCTTTTCACAGCTATTTGTAAGGCCTCCCCAGACAGCCATTTTGCTTTTTTGCATTTCTTTTCCATGGGGATGGTCTTGATCCACCCATCCTTGCATGAAATGTTCCCTTGGTATCTCTAATTTTCTTGAAGAGATCTCTAGTCTTTCCCATTCTGTTGTTTTCCTCTATTTCTTTGCATTGATCACTGAAGAAGGCTTTCTTATCTCTTCTTGCTATTCTTTGGAACTCTGCATTCAGGTGCTTATATCTTTCCTTTTCTCCTTTGCTTTTCGCCTCTCTTCTTTTCACAGCTATTTGTAAGGCCTCCCCAGACAGCCATTTTGCTTTTTTGCATTTCTTTTCCATGGGGATGGTCTTGATCCCTGTCTCCCATACAATGTCACGAACCTCATTCCATAGTTCTTCAGGCACTCTATCTATCAGATCTAGGCCCTTAAATCTATTCCTTACTTCCACTGTATAATCATAAGGGATTTGAATATTTTTCCTTCCCCAGTAGTATGTAACTCTTATTATGCATCCATTTCAGCATTAGGTGCCTTGGGACCAATACAAAAAGAAATATATAATATCATCTTTAACAATAAAATTTGTCTACTGAACACTGAGAGATTAATATAAAATTTATGCCATGAATTACATTTATGTGATGAAAAATATTACAGAAATTAAATATGTCTCCAAAAAGTTTATGAGACTGAGAGGAAAATCTTGCAAAATGGCAAAGTAGAAAATAAAATTATATGTAGATATATAAAGAGAAAAAGGAACAAAATCAGAATAAAATACATCAAAATAATAACACATTATCAGTCAAAATACACTTTAAAGTAAAGACTTACATGAGACAAGGAAGGACACTGCATAATGATCAAGGTATCAATCCAAGAGTATATAACATTTGTAAATATATATGCACACAACATAAAAGCACCTCAGAATACGTAGGAATAGACCTACCTAAGGAGGCAAAAGACTTGTACTCAGAAACTATAAGATCGATGAAATAAATCAAATATCACACTGACAGAAAGATACACCATGTTCTTAGACTGAAAGAGTCCATATTGTCAAAATGACTATACTACCCAAAGAAATCTACAGTTAATGCAATCCCTATCAAATTACAAAGAGCATTTTTCCAGAATTAGAACAAAAAATTTAATAATTTTTATGGAGACAAGAAAGACCCAGGATAGCCAAACAATCTTGAGAGGGAAAAATGGAGACAGAGGAATCAGGCTGTCTGACTTCAGACTACACTACAAGGATATAGTCATCAAAATAGTATAATTATTAGCACAAAAACAAAAATATAGATCAATGGAGCAGGGCAGAAAGCCCAGAGATAAGCCCATTACATATGCTCAATTAATCTACAACAAAGTAGGCAAGACTATACAATGGAGAAAAGACAGTCTCTTCAATAAATGGTGCTGGGAAAACTGGGCAGTTACATATAAAAGAATGAAATTAGAACATTCTGTAATACCTATAATACCATACACAGAAATAAACTCAAAATGGATTAAAGACCAACATGTAAGACTAGATATTATAAAACTCTTAGAGGCAGAACAGTTTTTGACATAAATTCCAAGATCTCTTTTGATCCAACTCCTAGAAAAATGAAAATAAAAACAAAAATAAACAAATGGGACTTACTTAAAAGCCTTTACACAGTAAAGGAAACCATAAGCAAAATGAAAGACACCCACAAAATGGGAAAAAATATTTGCCAATGAAGCAACTGACATGAGATTAACCTCCACAATATACATGCAACTCATGCAGCTCAATTTAAAAAAAAAAAAAAAAAAAAACCCATTCAAAAACTAATGGAAGATCTAAATAGACATTCCTCCAGAGAAGACATACAGATGGCCAAAAAGCAGAGGAAAAGATGTTCAGCATCACTACTTGTTAGAGAAATGCAAATCAAAACTACAACGAGGTATCACCTCACACTGGTCAGAATGGCCATCATCAAAATAACTACAATGTTAGAAAGGGTGTGATGAAAAGGGAACCATCCTCCACTGTTAGTGATAATGTGAATTGGTACAGCCACAACTGAAAACAGTATGGACGTTCTTTAAAAAACTGAAAATAGAACTAACATTTGATTCATCAATCCCACTCCTGGGCATATATCCAGAGAAAATTCTAATTCAAGAAGATGTGTGCACTCCAGTGTTCATAGCAGCACTATTTACAGTAGCCAAGACATGGAAGCAACCTAAATGTCCATCAGTGGAGGAATGGATAAAGACGATGTGGTATGTGCATATGTATACATACATACGTATATAATGGACTGCTGCTGCTGCTGCTGCTAAGTCGCTTCAGTCGTGTCCGACTCTGTGCGACCCCCACAGATGGCAGCCCACTGGGCTCTGTCATCCCTGGGATTCTCCAGGCAAGAACACTGGAGTGGGCCGCCATTTCCTTCTCCAATGCAGGAAAGTGAAAAGTGAAAGTGAAGTCGCTCAGTCGTGTCTGACTCAGCGACCCCATGGACTGCAGCCTACCAAGCTCCTCCGTCCATGGGATTTTCCAGGCAAGAGTACTGGAGTGGGGTGCCATTGCCTTCTCCGATATAATGGACTAGTACTCATAAAAAATAATGAAACGGTACCATTTGTGGTGACATGGATGGATCTAAAGATTATCGTACTCAGTGAAGTAAGTCAGACAGTGAAAGACAAATATCATATGATATTGCCTAATTGTGGAATCTGAAAGAATGGTTCAAACGAACTTGTTTGCAGAACAGAAATGGAGTCACAGATGTGGAGAACAAACTTGTAGTTAACGAAGGAAAGGAAAAGATGGATATATTGGGAGATTGGGGTTGATAAAATATATACACACTACTATACATAAAATAGATAACTAATCAGAATCTACTGATTAGGACAGGGGGCTCTCCTCAGAACTCTCTAATGACCTAAAAGGGAAACAAATTTTAAAAAAGAAAGGATATAAGCATATGTGTAGCTGATTCACTTTATAGTACAGCAGAAAGTGATACAACATTCTAAATCAACTATATTCCAATAAAAAGTAATTAAAAATAATGACAGAGATTTTTCTCTAAAAAGTTAAAAAACAGGTTTCTTCTTCTTAATGCTTTTTCTATACTTTCCAAATTTTCTGCAAAGGTACATATTTTTTTTTAGAATTATAAGAAAGATAAACTTTCTCTTGCCACCAAAACACTACATATAGTAGACAAAGCCTTTATTTATAGTAAGAACTACCCCATATGTAAAAATTTCTAGAAACAAAAATTTAAAGGAGGTTACAAGCCCTATATTAGGAAAACTAGTTGACGCCTAGTATATTATTATATTGTATTAGTCCCAACAGAATTTTTCTATAACTTGGTAAAACTCTTTGAAATTTTATCTAGAAGAATACAAAAGCTATAATAACCAGAAAAATATTTTCAGATTTTAAAAAGAGAGATAACTTCAGTCTTCTGATTGACCAGGTTGACAGATGGTGATACCCAGCGTTGGCATTTATGGTGAACATATAAATTAATTCTACCTTCATGGAACAAAGTTTGGCAATATGTATGAAAATTTCAAAGGGATATGCCCTATGACCATGCGATTCTTGATGACAGTAATTTAAGGGGCTAACAGGAAGCAACAGTTAGAACTGGACATGGAACAACAGACAGGTTCCAAGTAGGAAAAGGAGTACATCAAGGCTGTATATTGTCACCCTGCTTATTTAACCTATATGCAGAGTACATCATAAGAAATGCTGGACTGGAAGAAACACAAGCTGGAATCAAGATTGCCGGGAGAAATATCAATAACCTCAGATATGCAAATGATACCACCCTTATGGCAGAAAGTGAAGAGGAGCTAAAAAGCCTCTTGATGAAAGTGAAAGAGGAGAGGGAAAAGTTTGACTTAAAGCTCAACATTCAGAAAACGAAGATCATGGCATCCAGTCCCATCACTTCATGGGAAATAGATGGAGAAACAGTGGAAACAGTGCCAGACTTTATTTTGGGGGGCTCCAAAATCACTGCTGATGGTGACTGCAGCCATGAAATTAAAAGACACTTACGCCTTGGAAGAAAAGTTATGACCAACCTAGATAGCATTTTCAAAAGCAGAGACATTACTTTGCTGACTAAGGTCCGTCTAGTCAAGGATATGGTTTTTCCAGTAGTCATGTATGGCTGTGAGAGTTGGACTGTGAAGAAGGCTGAACACCGAAGAATTGATGCTTTTGAACTGTGGTATTGGAGAAGACTCTCGAGAGTCCCTTGGACTGCAAGGAGATCCAACCAGTCCATTTTGAAGGAGATCAGCCCTGGGATTTCTTTGGAAGGAATGATGCTAAAGCTGAAACTCCAGTACTTTGGCCACCTCATGCGAAGAGTTGACTCATTGGAAAAGACTCTGATGCTGGGAGGGATTGTGGGTAGGAGGAGAAGGGGACGACCGAGGATGAGATGGCTGGATGGCATCATGGACTCAATGGACGTGTGTCTGAGTGGACTCCGGGAGATGGTGATGAACAGGGAGGCCTGGCGTGCTGCGATTCATGGGGTCACAAAGAGTCGGACACAACCGAGCGACTAAACTGAACTGAACTGAACCAGAAAAGAGAAGTGTTGCTCAGAGAAGTGTTGTTTTGTTCTTACAGAGTGAATTGAAAAACCAAGAAACAACCTAAAATAGTCACCATATGATATTTGCTAAACAAATTATAGTTCACCTATACAAAGGAATAGTATATAGCCACTAAAAGTGTTATAGACATAAATTAATGGCATCTTGTTAAGCAGAAGGAGAGATTATAAAATGACATGTATAATATAACCACACATAAAATTATAGGCATATCAAGAAAGATTTAGAGAATGAGTCATTTAAGGATATTGACATTTGAACTTTTCTTTTTGGTTTTTTATTTATATTTTATTCTATTCATTTGTGACCCCATAAGCTTGAGTCATTTTCATAATCAGAAAAAGCTGTGAAGTTCATTTAATGTTAGAAAAAATAAGTAGAGAGAAAGGAAGACAACAGAGTGTGTTAATGTACTCCTGGAAGAAAACATAAATCTAAAACACTCACTTTAGTGGACTGCTTCCCTCTCCTCCTTTATCACACTTTATCTGAGAGTCCAAGAAGTTACAAAGCTGAGAAGTTTACAGTTCCCCCCCGCCCCTTCTTAAACCTATAGCATCAATAACAAGCAGGAAAGTGCCCAGAGGGACCAAACATGTTTTACAACTCTGGGTAAGATGTGAGTAGCTTCTGCAGAATCCCAAGGGAAAAGAAAAGGCTTGAGAACATGCAACAGAGAGAGATTTGGGTTTGGTTTGAGAAAGTATATTCTAACAGTTAACAGCAAGCTCTGAATTCCTAGAAAACTTTAAAGAGATTGGGACCACTCCTTGTCAAACATGGTTTATAGGAAATGGACTCAGAAGAGTAGTCATTGGACTAGGTGACCTTTAGGTTACATTCCAATACAAAACTGACTCAATTTCTATAGAGTCATTTAAAAGAGACAGTACTCTAGGTACTGATCAGAATGATGCCCACAGGGGATTCTGGAAAGACAGTGACTTGAAAGCAATTCCTTTACTCTTCATCCCAACTCAAATCTGTCTCTTTTTAATCAAAGCCTAGGGCTTCTGATGACTGAGCATTTGTGGGAATCCTATGGAAGAGAACCAGTGAGGGGTTTCCTTCTCATGAACTGGAAAGACATATGGAGGCCACTGTTAGAGAACCTGGAGCAAGGATCTCTCCCCCAAAATGTGGATCTTGGGAAGGTTTGGCCTGAAGAGACCACCGGATCCAGGGAACAGAGGTCCAGGTAAATACCAGACCTCCCAGGTTCCTGTCATGGAAAGAGAAATACCCGCTTGCCCTTCATGAGTTCTTTTGGCTGGTCTAATAAATAAATGAACATAACACAGATGAACAGGAGGAAAAAAAAAATTAAATCATGTGCACAGAGGTCTCATTAAAAAAGACCTAAGAACAGGCTAAAGCAGGCAGCATTTATCCTTTTGACACAAAGAAACAATAAACTTGTAAGGAACTGACAGGACAAAGAAACTTGGACTTTAGGTGCTTAATTAGTGAAGAATCTCAACAGCATTTGGACTTGAGGTAACAAAGAAATAACAAGATTTGTTTATGTATTTCTCACCCATCTCTGGTGATAACCTCCCTCATATTGCAGGTTTATTATCTCTGTCCAGGTAGACAGAAAGAATGGTCAAAGTGTCCCTCGTGCATTGGCCATTTCTTATGTAAATTTAATTCAAAACAATCATTTTGTACAGCATATTTGGGAGGTGGCCTACCTGAGCTCCCAAACTCCAAATGTCTAGAAAAATTTTTTAGAGGTGAGTAAAGTAATCCTGTTTTACAGACTGGTAAAGTATAAGAGACAGGGGAACAGGGAGATTTACTTCAAATAAATAACAGCTCAAAGGTCAGAGCAGGGTTCCCTGGTAGCTCCCAGGTACTCCCCAGGTAGGTCTGCCTGCAGTTAGGGAGACCGGATTTGATCCCTGGGTGGAGAAGATTCCCCGGAGAAAGAAATGACAACACACTCCAGTATTCTTGTCTGGAAAATCCCATGGACAGAGGAGACTGGCAGGTTACAGTCCATGAGGTCTCCAAGAGTTGGACACAACTGAGCGACTTCACTTTCACTTTTTCACTTTCAAGGGGCAGAGCGGCCCAAGAAAGGAAGAACAATGTTTTAGAAAGGGGAACATAGAACCAGTCTTTGAGAGATTCTAGAACAGATAAGTAATGATCTGGGAAAAAAAAGAAAATTTAGAAATATCTGCACATACTCTCCCTTACTTTCCACTCACCTTGGCCCAAAAATCTTTACAGAGATAAAAGATGAGGTTTCCAAACAAACTGTTTAGTAGATGAATTTAGAGAGAGAATGTTCAAGGTCACCATTTAAACTTGATTTAGTGGCATGGTGAAAAAAAAAAACCCAGAGTATTAAAAAATACTTAAGAAGATAAAAATCATGAGGGAAAAATGCTGATAATAAACTAGAAGAAGTATATGAGAGATTTAACAGACAAATAAAAGCAGCTCCAGGAAAAAAGAACAGAGAAGAGAGACAAAAATAAAACAAAGAGAGAAGATCTATAAAATTCAAACTATTCTCAATTGACATTCCAACATGCTTTTAGTAGAAATTGGAAAGCTGCTTCTAAAATGTATATAGAAATGCAAACATTTTAGAATAATCAATGCAAACTTTAATATAAGATCAAATTTGGAAGACTTCCACTCTGATTTCAAGACTTACATGGAAATAAGTAGAGAACACCTAAATGAGAATAGAAAACCTATTTATTCAGATTTTGCAAAGGAGTCAAGCACCACCACTTGCATCTAGCAGAAACTCAAAAGCGGACAAAAGAGCTGGAAAGCTTTATCATAGAAAAAAGGGAAGGCTTTATGTATGCCCTAACTCCAATACTTTGGCCACCTGATGTGAAGAGATGACTCATTAGAAAAGACTCTGATGCTGGGAGGGATTGGGGTCAGGAGGAGAAGGGGACGACAGAGGATGAGATGGCTAGATGGCATCACCGACTCGATGGACATGAGTTTGAGTGAACTCTGGGAGTTGGTGATGGACAGGGAGGCCTGGTGTGCTGCAATTCATGGGGTTCCAAAGAGACTGAGTGACTGAACTGAACTAAATTGGAGATTGTTGGCATGAGGGATCTGGAAGTAGGTATTTTTTGACAAAAATGCTTCAGGCAATTCAATGGGGAGATGATAAACTTTTCAACAATTGATATTGGAATATCTGGTATTTAGATATATCTTTCATCATTTTGTTGCCCTGCCTGTAAGTTTTCACTAGAAGATATTACTGCTTGCTCTGTACTTTTCTATTACATCTATTTAGAAAAAAAAAAAAAATGGCCATTATCTGACACTATACAAAATGACTAACTTGAAATAGATTGTAGAACTAAAGGAAAGATTAAAACTGTTTTTAAAATGTACATTGAAGAAAACCTATCTCTTTCAGTTAATGCTTTCTTAAATAAAACATAAAATACACAATATATAAAAAGAAAAATTGATATTTGGGTGTTGGGGCCCAGGACAGGCTGCCCCAAAATGTGCCTCAATGGCATAGTAATAATTATGAATTAAAAGTTACTTTAAAAACAGCTGATACAAGGGGACACTTTTATCCTCCTCTTTGTCTCCCTGAAAGCAGGAAATAAATCTCCCATGTGGAAGGTGCCCTTCCTGTAAGGTAGCAAGACATCCTTATCATCAGAGATAGGGAATTCACAGCTAAGTAGCCTATATAAACCAAACTTATAACTTTTTACTCATTTAACACCCAAGACCAAACTGCTCAAATTCCTAAGTTTCTCTGTCCTGTCGGTTCCTCGCATTTTTAATGTTTCTTTGTGCAAAAAGATATAAAACCTGCTTGCATTTAGTCATACTCTGAGCATCATTTTATGATCTTCCATGTATATGAAATTAAATTGATTTTTCTCTTGGTAGTCTTTTGTCATTTTTATTATTAGTCCTGCCACAAGAACTCAAGAAATGTAATGGGGGAAATTTTCCCCTCCCCAGAATAGATTTTATTAAAATTAAAACCTTTTGTTTTTTGAAGTTCACCATTAAGGAAACAGACTAGAAGAATATATTCTCTATACAGATATCAAGCATAGAACTCATAACAAGAATACAGAAAGAGTTCTCATATTTTGGTAATACAACAAACTACCCCAAAATTTATGGACCAAGATTTGAATCAATCCTTCCAAAAGTATATACACTAAAGGGCAAAACACATGGAAAAAAAACAAACCTCAATATTATTGATCATGAAGGCAACGCAAATTAAAATCAATGCACAGGGATGAGCCAGAGAGATGATGTGGGGTGGGAGGTGGGAGGGGGATTCGGGATTGGGAGCTAATATACACCCATGGTGGATTCATGTCAATGTATGGCAAAACCAATACGGTATTGTAAAGTAAAATAAAATAAAAATAAAATTTAAAAAAAAAAAAAATGTGCTGGCACCATATGACCACTATAATAGCTAAAATGAAAGAGCCCGACAATACCAAGTGTTGCCGAGAATGTGGAACACATAGGACTCTCATAACAGTTATCAAGGATGGAAAAAGGTGCAACTACTTCCATTATCAGTTCGTGTGTGTGTGTGTGTGTGTGTGTGTGTATACGCTCAGTCAAGTCGGACTCTGTGACTCCATGGACTGGAGCCCTCCAGGCTCCTCTGTCCATGGAATTTTCCAGGTAAGAGTACTGGAGTGGGTTACTATTTTCTCCTCCAGGGATTTTCCTGACCCAGGGATTGAAGCTGAGTCTCTTGCATCTCCTTCATTTGCAGGCAGATTCCTTACCAACTGTACCATCTGGGAAACTGGCTAACAATTTGACAGTTTCTTAAAAAGCTAAACATAAACCTACTACACAACCCAGTCAATCTACTCCTAGATATTTACCTAAGAGAAGTGAAAATGTATTCACATAAAACACTGAACATAAATGTTCACCATCAATTTATTTGTAAGGAGATAACCATGATGTCTTTCAACAGATAAGAAGATACATATTTTTCCAGCCAATGGAAGATCCTTCAAAATAGAATGTTCTTCAATGGAACATTCTTCAAAAATAAAAAGTAACAAACAGGTAATATAAGTACCAATTTGAATGAATCTCAAATTTATTATTCTGCATGAAAGAATCCAAATTAAAGAGTACATATGCTATCAGTTCATTTATATAAAATTTCATTTATATACAATTCTGCTGACAGAAAGCAGATCAGCAGCTGTCTGTGGATGAGAATGGAAAGAAATAAGATTTCAAAGGAAGAAAGCTTTTGAGAGTGATGCAATTTACCAGTATTTTGATTATGGTGGTCACAGTTGTCATGATGACATATCTTTCAAAACTCATGAAATTGTACATCTTAAATATGTGCAATTTATTTTGTATAACATGCCTCAGTTCAGTTCAATTGCTCAGTCATGTCCGACTCTTTGCGACCCCATGAATCGCAGCACGCCAGGCTTCCCTGTCCATAACCAACTCCAAGAGTTCACTCAGACTCACATCTATCAAGTCAGTGATGCCATCCAGCCATCTCATCCTCGGTCATCCCCTTCTCCTCCTGCCCCCAATCCCTCGCAGCATCAGAGTCTTTTCCAATGAGTCAACTCTTTGCATGAGGTAGCCAAAGTACTGGAGTTTCAGCTTTGGCATCATTCCTTCCAAAGAAATCCCAGGGCTGATCTCCTTCAGAATGGACTGGTTGGATCTCCTTGCAGTCCAAGGGACTCTCAAGAGTCTTCTCCAACACCACAGTTCAAAAGCATCAAAGAAATTATAAACTAGACAAAAAACATTATACTAAAATCTAGAGCACAAATCAAAAACTCTGACAAAAAAAAATCTTGTTTAATATCTTTATCATTAAAGAAGAAAAATAACATGGAGGAACTTAGAATTCATCTCTGAAAAACTAAAATATAAATCAAGAAGCTGAAATTCATAGGATGACAGGATTTGATGAAAATGAAAACAAAGAATTTGTAGGAAAAATAAATAAGCTCATCTCAGGGAAAAGCAAACACATACACACATATATAAGTGATCAGGAATTAAAAGGAAAACCTAACCAGAGGCAAAGGAGAGATAAAGAGAATTACAATAGAAGAAACATTACAGGCAAATATATGGCAATACTTTTGAAAGCTTAGAGGGAATGAATAATTTTCTCAGCAATATAAAACATCATGGTTGACTAAAGAAATAATGTACATGAGAATGCAATGTATGACAAATTGATATTTCATTTCAGAGTAGAAAGCATGGATTTTGAAAAAATCACATTGATATAAGTGTCATCCATCAGGAGGAAAACAAAATGGAAACCTAACTTACATAATATCAAGTAAAGATGGAATAGAGTGGGTGGGAGAAAGAAAGAAAACAGAAATCCTGCCAAAAAAAAAAAAATTAGGTAACTTCATGTATAATTTCATAGTAAAGCAGACTCTCTTATTATATTTATAACTAGAAAATAAGGGTTTTAAAAACCACAGTTCCCTATAAAAGTTTAAATATTTATAGCAAAATATGAAAGTCCAATGCTGAGATTGGAAATTTAGTATGTATAATATAAAAATACTCTTATGAATTGACAAGGAGACTCCTCAAGAGAAAAATAACCAAGGTTATGAATAGAAATTCACAGAAGAACAATTTCAAATAGCAAACGGAATATGGAAAAAGCTTAAAATCACTACTGGTAAGGAAAACATGAACAAACCCAACAGTCAGTTATGATCTTATAAATATCACTAGCAAAAGCTGAATTACAACTATTGCCTGTGTGGGTATAGGAAGAATAGGGTCATTCCAGTATGTTGTTGGGCTTTACTCGTGGCTCAGATGGCAAAGAAACTGCCTGCAATGCGGGAGGCCTGGGTTCATTCCCTGGGTTGGGAAAAGGCCCTGAAGGAAGGCATGGCAACCCACCCTAGTATTCTTGCCTGGAGAATCCCCATGGACAGAGAAGCTTGGTGGGCTATAGTCCATGGGATCACAGAGTCAGACACGACTGAGCAACTAAGCACAGCACAGCACGTTGTCCACTTTGGGAAATTTATTCCACTAAAGTCTCAATATATAAAGATAGGTAGTTAACAGATGTTTGATGCACCATGGCTTGAACAAAACAAATAAGAACCACTGGATACAAATAAAAATTATTAACTGAAGTAAGTGTGAAAGTCACTCAGTCATGTCTGACTCTTTGTGACCCCATGGAGTTTACAGGCTGTGGAATTCTCCGCCCAGAATACTGAAGCAGATAGCTGTTCCCTCTTCAGGGGTTTTTCCCAACATAGGGATCAAACTGAGGTCTCCCACATTGTAGGCAGATTCTTTACCAGCTGAGCCACTAGGAAAGCCCAAGAATACTGGAGTGGGTAGCCTATTCCTCTCCAGTGGATCTTCCCAACCCAGGAATCCAACCAGGGTCTCCTGCATTGCAGGCGGATTCTTCACCAGCTGAGCTAATGGGGAATCCCATCAACGGAAAGGGGGCTGAATCAGCTACAATAGTTCACATCATGAAATATTGTGCTGCCGTGATAAATAGTCAACTAGAATTTCAATGATATTTCTTTGAGTGGCAAAAACATAAGGCAAAGAAGTGTGTGTATTAGTTTAGCATACGTTTAGAAGAGAAAAACTGATGATCATGGATTAAACAATAGTGAAAGTGTTAGTTGCTCAGTCATGTCTGACTCTTTGTGACCCCCCTGGACTGTAGTTCATCAGGCTCTTCTGCCATGGAATTTCCTGGGCAAGAATATACTGGAGTGGGTTGCCATTCCCTTCTCCAGGGGATCTTCCCGACTCAGGGATCAAACCTGGGTCTCCCGCACTGTGGGCAGATTCTTTACCATCTGAGCCACCAGGGAAGCAGATAGTGGTTTCTTTTAGAAATCCAGGGGTCAGTAGTTGCTGGTACTAATTCAGCCACACAAAATGCTATCAGGCACCCAGATTCTTATGATGTCACTACTCAGGTTCTGGTTCTTCTCTTCACACTTGTTCCATCATGACCCAAAAATGATATTGTCATTTCAAAATTTCCACTTCCCAAGAAGGAGGAGAAAAGAAACTAGTGAAACCAAAGCCATCCAATTTATCAGAACTAAAACTCTCCCAGAAACATTGCAACTACTCCTCCTTGGGTATAGCTGAGGAGTAGTGGGACCCTTGCCTAACCCATCCCCCGCAGCAAGGACACCTGCTGTAAATGGAAATTTTAAGCTTTTCAGCCTCTATTATTAGAGAAAGGCTCAGGAAAAGATGTTTTACAATCTGTAACTCTTATGAAAATACATTTGCACAGTATAATCTTATTGTTGTAAATCAATGACAAAAACTCTATATGAATATGCATATATGCTTTTGTCTATGAATATATGAGCATGAAGAAAAACATACACATACACAGTTAAGCTTTTATGTGAATTTCCTTAAGACAAGTTGTACGGATGGAGAGGCATAAAAAGAAAGAAGCAAATCAAAGAAAATATCATTCACTGTTATACAATCATATGTGTGCATTTAAATAAAATAACATACAGCAATAATTATGTTTCTAACATATTATTATATTAAAATAGTAATTTATATTAGTTATATATCATATATACTGATATGTATGATATTTCTATCATACATAATGAGATGTCATTTTTATTTTTTAGAAAATATATGTGTTTGTATGTGCCTACAAAAATAATATCCAGTATTCACTAAGCTCTTATTTTGTGCCATACACATATATCCAATAACATATATGTTTTAATCCTCTCAATAAGGCTATGAGATGAGTACCTTGTATTATTCCCACTTTACAGATGTGGGAACTAAGGCCTGGATTTCAGTGGCCTTCCCAAGATCACCCAACAGGAAGTGAAAGAACACAGGTCACATAGATGGTGATCATCCTGGAAGTCCGATAATGGTAGGTAGCCGGAGAGAAAGGAACAGAGCCCCCTTTATTTACCACAAAACATTTTCCCTACTTTAAGATAAGACTGTGTTTTAAAAACAAGTTGAGTTTTTTTTAATTTGACCTACATTTTGCCATAAAAGTGAAGCAATTTTGTTTCCTTTTCTCTCCCTGTCCCGTTATTTATTTTCTCCACTTATTTCTCTATGTGTCCTAAGTTTAATTTCTACCTCCTAACACTGTTCAGTCTCCTTAATTTTTCTCTCCCATCCTCAAAATAAGGTAAATTCTATACCCTACTCCCTCACACACATACACGCAAATCCTAAGGAGAACAGAAACCAAGCTCTCTAGTCAACCTTATAGAGAATTACATATGTCAGAGAAATGCATTTTGATGGGAAACAGATCTGAATGCAAACTTCTAGAGAACTGGACCATCAAGAATTATTTGAGGAAGGTGAGCAGACAATTTGGAGAAGGCAATGGCATCCCACTCTAGTACTCTTGCCTGGAAAATCCCATGGACAGAGGAGCCTGGAAGGCTGCAGTCATCGGGTCACAAAGAGTCGGACACGACTGAGCAACTTCACTTTCACTTTTCACTTTCATGCACTGGAGAAGGAAATGGCAACCCACTCCAATGTTCTTGCCTGGAGAATCCCGGGGTTGGGGAGCCTGGCGGGCTGCCGTCTATGGGGTCGCACAGAGTTGGACACGACTGAAGCGAGTTAGCAGCATCAGCAGCAGCAGCAGACAATTTGCCTGGGGTACCATCAGGCAAAATTTATTGTCATACACAGTAAAAAAGAAACAGAACCAAGACAGAGACTGAGAATGCCTTCAAAGTCCTGGTATTAAACAGGGATTGGAATGCTACACTCCAGTGTCAAATCCCACAGCAATATGAGAAAATTTTTGACTCAGAGAGAGAAAATCTCTTCAGCCTCTTAAATCACTAGATCCTTGCCTCTGCTTAGCTCCTGGCTTTGAGCATGTTCCAAGCTCCAGTTGGAAATGGTGATAGGAGTGGATTAAACACAGTTGGGCTTTTACACTTGAACCTTGAGCATTAATGGTTTAGCAAAACAAGGTTTTCCCATACTTTCAAGCCCAGCCATTGATAAGCCCCCAAGTTTAACTCAGCTATAGGAAATATACACATGTGTTGGTCATAAACTAGAGTACACATCTCAAAGTAGAATCAGGAGTTAGGAAAATAGCCAAGTCAAGATTGCCTTGGCTAGAAAAACAGTATTTTCCTGGGCTTAAAAGAATAAAAGTTTTCTGAACATTAACTTTTGCTGGGCTTAAAAGAATAAAAGTTTTCTGAACATTAACTTAACAAATATACTAACAATGGGACATTTAAGGGAAGTAAGAGATATCTTTTAAATGAATCTATTTTTCAAAAAGAACCACATTTGCTATCTATTTTACATACGGTAATATATATGTTTCCACAATACTCTCAATTCAACACATCCTCTCCTTCCCTCACTGGGTCCACAAATCTATTTTTTATGTCTGCATCTCCATTGCTGCCCTGTGAACAGATTCTTTGGTACCATCTTTCTAGATTCCATATGCATGTGCTAATATACTGTGTGACACAGAGAGCTCAATCCAGTGTTTTGTGACAACCTAGAGGGGTAAGATGGGATGGGAGGTGGGAGGGAGTTTCAGTAGAGAGGGAATATATGTATATCTGTGGTTTGTTCATTTTGATGTATGGCAGAGGCCAGCACAATATGGTAAAGCAATTATCCTCCAAGAGGAAAAAAAAAACCACATACACAAGTGTTAATATCTTCTACTGCAGAAAAAAAGTTATTTTGACAAAGCATTCTCAAAAAGTCTGATCGCTGAACATGAACTTATTATTTTTTGTTGTTGTAACAAATACATAGAGATGCTTTCCTCCACAGTGGGCCCAGTTTCAAAAATATTATTTGTACTTACAACTTGTTCCAAGATTCTGAGAAAGGTTTGACCCTAGGTTGCAACATCTAATATCCATACTTCTCTTTATACCTTTTATCTGGAAATTTATCTGAATTCTCAGAAGACAGTGGGACCGAGACATTGAAAATGGCAATAATGCTGTGAAAACATTAGTAAAATTATCTAAAATGGTGCGCCCTAGTGTAGAAGGGCATACTTTGGGAGATAGAGGAGATACTTCGGTAAACTTGGGGAGACGGGAGGGATGGGGGAGCCTGGCATGCTGCAGTCCATGGAGTTGCAAAGAGTCGGTATAAAATGAAATTCACCAGGATTCTCCTATGTGTTAAAATTATACCATTCTTACTAAAATACTCCTAGAAATGAGATTCCATGGTCGTTTCCCTTTGGGGGACATTACTATGGGGCATGGAAGGAAGGCGCTTGAACACAGTGAAAAGATATTTGAATATAGTGAGGCAAAGGGAAGTGTAACAAGCACATGGTGCCAATGAGTGAGGATAAATTTCCTTCTTTTTTTGGAAGGAAATAACAGCCATAGTAATAGATAAGGCACCCACCATGGGCCAGTCATTATATCAAGTGCTCTTCTTGTAACCCACACATGAATACTTTTATTCCTTCCATTTTCAAGATGAGAAAACTGGGCCTTTAAAAAAGGTACTTGTCCTTGGTCACACAGCTAGCAAGTGGCAGAAGTGAAATGCAGTCTCCCTGTGGTCTGATTCTGAAGTCCTTGCTTTTAATCACATTAGAGGAAAATGTGGCTCAATATTAGACATAAACAGAATAGAAAACTTCTATAAAGTGTGCACATGAGTAGCAGAAGAGAGGGGAGAGGAGAGGAGGAGGTAAGAAGGGGGAGAGGGAGAAAGAGAAGAGGGGGGAGAGAAAACAAGACTTACCTGTACAGTCACAGGAAGTCACCCAGGAGTAATGCAGATTATGTTGTTTCCAAGCTATATCACTTGCTTGCATCCTTTATCTACCAAACTAATTCAGAATTCTCTTCCTATCATATACTGTCTTCACACACACACACACACACGTGTGTGTGTATGTGTATATATGCATACTATTTCTCTATTTCCACAGATAATTTAAAATCTTTGTTAATGAAATGAAACAAGAAAAAGGAGCCAAGCTGTGAGATTCAAACTGCAGCAAAGTCAAAGTTGGATTGATTTTGAGCAGTTGTTAATGAAACTTCACCTGGAAGAGCTGTCTCCAGAATCCAGACCAAACTGAACAACCATGAACATATATTACTCCATTTCCATTACAATCCACTCTGTTAATTCTGCCTGAAATAAACAAGGCACTGAGCCACTCTGCCTGCCCATTCATTTTTTGGCAGCCCAAGGTCAGTATAACAGAGAAACTGTGTCCAGAGGATCACACAAGCGAAAATCTATAGAATCAAGAATTTGCATAATAGACTATATCTGTTGGGTCTTTGTTTTATTTTATTGACAAAGAACAGAACTGTCTCTGCCTATCTTGAGCAAAACAGCTTTATGGGGAGTATATAGGGTCAGTGGAAGAAGTAAAGCAACTACTAAATAGCCAATCTTAGAAGAAAAACAGGAAGCAGGGATCCAGTCAGCAGGATCTGATCAGCAACTAGGGTGTCAACACAGCAAAGCAGGAGTTCTGATCATCTTTTGGTGTTAGAATCACTTAACTCAGTATTTAAAGTTCCCAAGTGAGAATCAATCCAGTTGATTTTATTTGGGAAATTCACTGACTCTTTGACTAGGAAGAGCAAGACAACTTAGTGACAGTCCCACCCAGAAGCTATATGAATGAGGGAGAAGAGACAATTATTCAAATAAAAGCTAGGGAGAGAGTTTCCCAAAGTGGGAAAAGAGTAAAATGGGTGATGAGTTAGAGGGTTAAAATCCAATACAGTAGTCCTAGGCTTTGATTTCTCTTAGGGAACTTCCAAAAACCGTCCTCAAAGGGGAAAAAAATGCAAAAAGGCAAAATGGTTGTCTGAGGAAGCCTTACAAATAGCTGAGAAAAGAAGAGAAGCTAAAGGCAAAGGAAAAAAGGAAAGATACACGCATCTGAATACAGCATTCCAAAGGCTAGCAAGGAGATAAGAAAGCCTTTTTAACTGAACAATGCAAAGAAATGGAGGAAAACAAAAGAATGAGAAAGACTAGAGATCTCTTCAAAAATATTAAAGATACGAAGGGACTATTTCATGCACAGATAGACACAATAAAGGACAGAAACAATATGTACCTAACAGAAGCAGAAGATATTAAAAAGAGATGGCAAGAATACAGAGAAGAACTATACAAAAAGATCTTAATGACCTGGATAACCACGATGATGTGATGACTCACCCAGGGACAGATATCCTGGAGTGCAAAGTCAAGTTGGCTGTAGGAAGCATCACTCTGAACAAAGTTAGTGGAGGTGATAGAATTACAGCTGAGCTATTTCAAATCCTAAAAGATGATACTATGAAAGTGTTGCACTCAATACACCAGCAAATTTGGAAAACCCAGGAGTGGCCACAGGACTGGAAAACATCAGTTTTCACTCCAATCCCAAAGAAGGGCAATGCCAAAGAATGTTCATATTATGGCACAATTGCATTAATTTCACATGCTTGCAAGGTAATGCTCAAAATCCCTCCAGCTAGGCTTTAACAGTATGTGAACAAAGAACTTCCAGATATACAAGCTGGATTTAGAAAAGGCAGAGGAACCAGAGATCAAATTGTCAGCATTTGTTGGACCATAGAAAAAGAAAGAGAATTCCAGAGAAACATCTACCTCTGCTTCATTGAATACACCAAAGTCTTTGACTGTGTGGATCACAACAAACTGTGGAAAATTTGTCAAGAGAAAGGAATAACAGATCACCTTACCTGTCTACTGAGAAACATGTATGCAGGTCAAGAAGCAACAGTTAGAAATGGACATTGAAGAATGGACTGGTTCAAAATTGGGAAAGGAGTATGTCAAGGCTATATATGGTCACCCAGCTTTTTAAACTTACATGCAGAATACATCGTGCAAAATGCCAGGCTAGATGAAGCACAAGAGGGAATCAAGATTGCCGGGAGAAATATCAATAACTTCAGATATGCAGATGACACCACACTTATGGCAAAAATTGAAAAGCAACTAAAGAGCCTCTTGATGAAGATTAAAGAGGAGAGTGAAAAAGCTGACTTAAAACTCAACATTCAAAAAACTAAGATCATGGCATCCAGTCCCATCACTTCACGGCAAATAGACGGAGAAACAATGAAAACAGTGACAGACCTTATTTTCCTGGGCCCCAAAATCACTGCAGAAGGTGACTGCAGCCATGACATTAAAAACACTTGCTCCTTGGAAGAAAAGCTATGTCCAACCTAGACAGCATATTAAAAGGCAGAGACATTACTTTGCTGATAACAAAAGTCTGTATAGTCAAAGCTATGGTTTTTCTGGTAGTCATGTATGGATATGAGAGTTGGACCATAAAGAAGGCAGAGCACTGAAGAATTAATGCCTTTGAACTGTGGTGTTGGAGAAGACTCTTGGGAGTCCCTTGGACTGCAAGGAGATCAACCAGTCCATCCTAAAGGAAGTAAGGCCTGAATATTCATGGGGAGCACTGATACTGAAGATGAAACTCCAATAGTTTGACCACCTGATGCAAAGAGCTGACTCTTTGGAAAAGACCCTAATGCTGGGAAGGATTGACGGCGGGAGGAGAAGGAGATGACAGAGAATGACATGGTTGGATAGCATCACCAACTCAATGGATATGTGTTTGAACAAGCTCTGGGAGATGATGAAGGACAGGGAAGCCTGGTGTGCTGCAGTCTATAGGGTCACAGAGAGTCAGACACAACTGAGAAACTGAACAATAGCAACAATTGTTCTTGGTCTGAGTTGTATTCTTTCATTCTTATTCCCTTTCCCTTTTCTTCTTTCTCTCCCTTTTTCTCTCTCTAGAAAGGGAAGGAGGGAGATGAAAAGACGAAAGGAACTTTTAGAAAGAATGGCTTTCAACAGCATCCAGGGCAACCATTCTGCCTTAAAAGAATGAGCTTATGACACAGGCAATTTTTAAGACTTTGGGTTTGGCAACTTAAAACAGCTATTTTCCAAGAGGATGAATTTTGATGAATGTGGGGCTCTTCATTGGGCTGACACCTTGATATGCAAATCTAGGGGAGAAGATGAAGAGCACAGAGTGTGTAAGAGAAGAGAATTTAGAATACAGTGAGAGGAGAATATGGAATAGGAATCAGAAAGTATATTTGGCTAACTGCAAATCCCAGACTGCTCAGACATGTAAACTGAGTCTGCAGTTTGGGAAAGCAATTTATGGCCTGTGCACTATGAATGAGCTGTCAGAGGTGATCAGCAAAGCAAGAGTGGAAAGCAAAATAATGGAATATAGATGTAGAGGGCAATCTAAGATTAACAGGGTGTCTGCTTTAATATCTGGTGGCCTTCCAAGTTGAGTATGTCCCTCCTGCTGCTGCTGCTGCTGCTAAGTTGCTTCAGTCGTGTCCGACTCTGTGCGACCCCACAGACGGCAGCCCATTGGGTTCCGCCATCCCTGGGATTCTCCAGGCAAGATGTCCCTCCTGAGAGATGGCCAAATTTCTAGGCTTAGGATTCAAAGACATACCCCTCATTCCTTATAATAAATTCCTCTCAAACTGAACCAGATGGATTGGTTTCTGGTTTATTTCTATCAAAATAATTCCAGTGTAAGACAAATAATTTCCGTGAACCTTTGGGATGAAAGTTGATGGCCTGGCCAGGAAACCCAGTGGACAATGTCAGCAGGGTACAGTCTGGATGCCAAGATAGAGCATTAGATGCAAGGAAGGAGAAGTCTGGGAGAAAGGAACCCTGCTATGGAAGCTTTAGTATCAGAAACAGTGGGGATGAAGATGTGAGCCTGTGGGCAGAGGTCATCAAGATGTGACTGTTGATTTGACTGACAAGCTAGACCCAAGTATCAGAGGCTCCTCACCCGCTACCCCCATTCTTGGAATGTGTGCTTCACTTGCCTTATCAGCACTAGAAGCTGCCCGAGGACAGAGCCTGGAGATAGTCACATGGTGGTGAGATCATCTGGAATTTGTATATAACTGACCCAGATTGGTCCTCTATATAAACTTTTAAGATTTGACAGGCAGGTGCAAAAAACTGCTCATCTTGCAACAACCCATGACAAGCCTCATAAATATGTCCCCTTGTTCATTAACCCTACCACCTACAATTTGGATTAGTCTTCCCTCTTTAGTTTCTCCCTGCCTTCCACATATGGGGGCTAGTTTCAGATTGTACCCAGGAAGCTCCCAGGGAAGTTGTGAACCAACAGAGTCACAGAGTAGCAGTTCTAATCAATTTACCAAATCAGGATAATGGTAAATACAAGCAGAGATCCAAAACTTGTAGGTCTGGTGGACATTCTGATGCTATCCCCATGGCCTGTGTTGGGCACATCCTAACACTCCTACCAGCCTCCTTTGGAGTGTGAGCACCCTGAGTGATGTGAAGAGTCATCACTACTTTTCACAGCTCATGAGTGGTGAGTGATTACTGTGATTAACAAGGATACCAGGTCCATGTGCATGATGAACTTGCAGCTTTGGACAGTGAGGAATTATGGTGATTAGCTATTCAGTGATTAAAAGTTCACTGAGTAATTCAAAACCTCGGCTAATGTGGGAAAAGAGATGGAGAGGGGCATGCCCACCGCAAGGGGAGTGGATGCTGATACAGAGCCACTAACGTGAGAAGCAAGAGATGAACATCAATTATCATTAACTTGGTTGCATCCACAATGACCCATAATAAACTGAGCTTCCCTGACAGGGAGAAAGGAGGATAAAAAGCAATAATTAGCAAATGGCCTTGTTTGTGGAGAGGAGGGACTGAAATCTTCTTTATCCTGAGAAAATAGGATTAACTTTAAAATATCTCCATTAACTCTGTTCTAGACATATTCAAGGATGGATGAGTCTAAGAATTACAGAAATTGCATAGAAAGGACCTAACATAGTGATTAAGATCTTAGGCTATGGGGTCACATACCTTAAGGCTAATTATGTTCTTCTGCTTATCAGCAATGACATTGTCAAGTTTACTCTAGGTAACTAAGTGACTCTTACCACTGAGTTGCTAAAGGCTTCAATAAGAAAATGCTCATAGAGTTTAGAAATGTGACTATCATGCCATACTCAAGAAATATCATTATTCATAACAACAAAATGATCTTTAAACCATTCTGTCATTGCAATTTCAAGGGATTAACTTACTTTTATGTGCCCCTGTCAAGTCTCTACTGTTTGTGCACATTTAACAGATTTATAGTTGATATGATACTGGAGAAAATCAATGATGGAATTGAGATTCCAAGTGTTCTCAGGTAGCTAATATGATAATCCAACTCTGATGTAATGAAATAGAATGCTGTGACTTATTCTATGCCAGCTACCATCTGACCACTAGGTATATAAAGACAATTAAGAAGTGGTCTCTGCTCTCAATAAACTCAAAGTATAGCTGGAAAGAAAGATGTATATACCAACAAATGTTCTCTCCTTGTATAAGCATAGTCGTGGGGCCATTACCAAAGGAAGGGTATGTAAAACTCCAAAGAATGGGAAGGGGGAGGAAACTGAGGGAGCCTGATCTTAGCTGAATACAGAGAAAACACAATATGCAAAGGAATGAAACAGTAAACGGCACGACATATTTGACAAACTTTGGTAAAAAAGATTAGTGATGAAGGGAGAAAAGAATAGGGAAATACAAGCTGGGCAAGATGTTGAGAAGCCTCAAGTGTCATGCTAAAGAGCTTGGAGTTTGCCTCAAGTGGATCAAGGAGCGAATTAATAGCTTACTCAAGAAATACAATTATTAAGCACCTACTACATACCAGACATTTTCCTAGGCACTGAAAATACAGCTGGTAGCAGACAAGAGTTCCTGCCCTCCTTGGTCTTACATCTTAATGGAAAAAGGGATAGACAATGAGCACATAAACTAACAAAACATTTTTATTTTCAGCCATTATTAAGTGCTATCAAATAAACTACAAAGAAGGTGTAAGAGGGTAAAAGAATAGTAATGCAGATGAAGATAATACTGGAGCCAGTATGCTCTGTGTTTGCTTCTCTGAGAAAGTAACATGCATGCCAACGCCTGAATAACAAGAAGAACCAAGACAGCCAAATTTGGTAGCACAACTGTCTAAGATTTAGAAAATGTAAGTTCAACTACCCCTTAGTTTAAAAGAGAGAAAGAAGGCAATGGATTTGGAGCATGTGAGGAAGGGAGGACTGGAAGGAGACACAACTAGAGAAGACAGGACCCGAATATCACTGGGCAAGGCCTCTCTGCGCAAACCATGGGGCTAGCCAACATTGTGGGCATTTCTGGAACTCTGTTGGGGTGCTTTTTGTTAGTGGCAATGACATAAATTACCTCCTGATATTAAGAAGGTTGAAGTTGGGCTTTCTGTATCACACAAGATAGTCCACACACCAAAAAGCTGTTATTCATCCTTTCTAGTGTCCCGGTGGACATTCATTGAGATAAACTGCTGCTTACAATTTTCTGAGCCTAGAACCTAGATGCATTTTAGTATCATAATATTTTAAAATAAATCTTTAATAACTCCTAAATTTCCCAGAAACACAAATAACTTATAAACTAAACAAAGTGTGTACTTTTTTATCCTGAACATTATCAACAACATTTCAGGACATAATGCCATCAGTAGCAATACTTCTTGGGTATTTGAATCTCTAGTCAACCATAAATATGTATCAATCTGCATATGTCATTCATATATTCCTGATGACTATCCTTATAGATGTAAGCATTTACTTCCTTATGTCTTCCAGTGTAATTATGCCTATGAATGTACATATTGACATACATATTCCATTATTTAAAAATCACTTTCCTGGCTTCATGGTGAATTTTACCAAACTTTTACAAAGAATTACCATCAATTCTACTCAAACTCTTCCAAAAAAACCAAAGAAGAGGGACCACTCAAACTTACTTTATGAGGCTAGCATCATCCTGATACCAAAACCAGCAGGAAAAAAAAAAAAAAAAGCACTACTAGAAAATGAAGCTTTAGGCCAATATCCCTGATGAATAAAGATGCCAAATCTCAATAAAACATTAGCCAACCAAATTCAGCATCACATTAAAAGGATCATTCACCACAGTCAAGTGCAATTTATCACTGGGATACAGGAATGTTTCGACAAATACAAATCAATCAAAGTGATAAGTCACATTAACAACTTATTGACCAGAGACACATCTTCTGTTACCCAAATATTATTGACAAGAGACATATCAATATTCACTTAAAAAACAAATCACTGGCCACAGGCATTAGTTTCTGCAAAAATCCCCTAGTCAATGATGTGTTAATAGAGTGATAGGAAAGAATCATATGATATTCTCAATAGATACAGAAAAAGCAATTGGCAAATTCAATACACATTCATGATAGAAACTTTTAACAAGTTAGGCATAGAAGAAACATACTGCCACACAATAAAGGCGATATAAAACAAGCTCTCGACTTATATCATACTCAATGGTTGAAAGCTTTTCCTCTAAGACCACGACCAAGACAATGGTGCCTACTCTCAACACTCCTATTTAAATAGTACTAAAAGTCCTAGATAGCAGTCAGGCCAAAGAAATAAATAAAAGGTATCAGAATTTAGAAGACAAAAGTAAAATTTTCTCTGTTTGCAGATGACATGATTTTACATATAGAAAAATGTAAAGACTCAACCAAAAAACCATTCAATCTAATCAACAATTTCAGTAAAGTTGTAGGATAAAAAACCAGTACACAAAAATCAGTAGCATTTCTATATAATGACAATAAGTTTTCTGAGAAAGAAATCAAGAAATCAATCTCATTTACAATAGCATCAAAAACAATATAATGCATAGGAATGACTTTAACCCAAAAGGTGAAAAATCTCCACTCTGAAATTTATGGGACATTTGTGAAAAAAATCAAAAAAGACACAAATAAATGGAAAGGTATCCCATCTTTCTGACATGGAAGAATTAATATGGTTAAAATGTCAATACCACCAAAAGTCATCTATAGAGTTAATGCAACCCCTTTCAAAATTCTAATGGCATATTTTAATAGAAGTAGGGAAAAAACAGTGCTAAAAGGTTTATATATATAGAACCACAAAAGATTCTGAATAGCCAAAGAAATCCTGAGAGAGAAAACAAATCAGGAGGTATCATACTTCCTGATTTCAAGCTCTCCTGCAAAGTTATTGTTATCAAAACATAAAAACAAACTGGCATAAAAAAAGACAAATAAACCAATGGAATAGAACTGAGGGCCCAGAAGTAAACCTAAGCACATACAATCAACTAGTATTTGACAAGGGAGCCAAGAAGAAGAAAATGTCTTTAATATCATTAAATTTCTTCTCAATAAATTGTGCTGTGATCGTTAGATAGTTGCCTGTAAAACAATGAAACTGGACCCCTAACTTACACTACTCAGAAATATTATTTAATTCAAAATGAATTAAAGACTTAAATGTTAGAACTAAAACCAGGAAAATCCTAGAAGAAAAGATAAGGATAAAGCTCCTTGCAAATAAAACCCCCTGAGTTGGACAAGTGAAAAAAAGTAAACAAGTTGAACTACATCAAACTACAAATCTCCTGTACAGAAAAAGACATCATCAAGAAAGTGAGAAGGTAACCTACAGAATGGTAAAAAAATATCTGCAAACCAGGTATCTGATAATAGGTTTATATCCAATTCAGTTCAGTTCAGTCGCTCAGTCGTGCCTGACTCTTTGGACCCCATGAATCGCAGCACGCCAGGCCTCCCTGTTCATCACCATCTCTCGGAGTTCACTCAGACTCACATCCATCGAGTCAGTGATGTCATCCAGCCATCTCATCCTCGGTCGTCCCCTTCTCCTCCTGCTCCCAATCCCTCCCAGCATCAGAGTCTTTTCCAATGAGTCAACTCTTCACATGAGGTGGCCAAAGTACTGGAGTTGCAGCTTTAGCATCATTCCTTCCAAAGTATCCAATATATATATATAAAATCAAATAAGTCAATTAAAAAAATGGACAAAGGACCTGAATAGACATTTTTTCCAAAGAAGATATATAAAAAGCAAAGAGATACATGAAAATATGCTCAATATCACCAGTCATTAGAGAGATGCAAATCAAAACCACAATGAGATAACATCTCATAGAATTGGCAATAGAATTGCCATTATCAAAATGAAAAGAGGCTCTTTCAGCCATCTTGGCCCCTGTGAAGGCCTGCTGGGAACAGGACTTCTAAAACGACAAATATGTCTGGAAGGCTGTGGTCCAAGGCCATTTTTTCTGGCTATAAGCAGGGTCTACAGACCCAGAGGGAACACAATGCTCTCCTGAAAATTGAAGGTGTATATTTTCGAGATGAAACTGAATTCTATCTAGGCAAGAGATGTGTTCCTATGTACAAAGCAAAGACCAACACAGTAACTCCTGATGGAAAACCTAACAAAACCAGAGTAATCTGGGGAAGATCACTCAAGCTCGTGGAAACAGTGGCATGGCTCATGCCAAATTCCGAAGCAACCTTCCTGCTTAGGGCCATTGGACCCAGAATCCATGTGATACTGTACCCTTTGAGGATTTAAACTTATTGAAAAAAAAATAAAAGTGTGGATTTGTTTAAAAAGAAAAAAAAGCTACAAGAAATGACAAATGCTGGCATGGATATGGATTGTATACTGCTAGTGGGCTTCACTTTCCCGTTTCACTTTCATGCATTGGAGAAGGAAATGGCAACCCACCCCAGTGTTCTTGCCTGGAGAATCCCAGGGACAGGGGAGCCTGGTGGGCTGCCGTCTATGGGGTAGCACAGAGTTGGACACAACTGAAGCGACTTAGCAGCAGCAGCAGTGGGATTATAAACTGGAATAGCCACTATGGAAAACAGTATGAAAATCCTTAAAAAGTTAAAAACAGAACTAATATGTGTGTCTGCTCAGTCACTTAGTCATGTCCATCACTTTGCAGCTGTGGACTGCAGCCCACCAGACACCTCTGCCCATGGAATTTTCCAGGGAAGAATACTGGAATAGGGTTCCATTTCCTACTCCAGGGAATTTTTCTGACCCAGGGATCAAATCTGCATCTCTTGAGTCTCCTGCATTGTCAGGCAGATTCTTTACCACTTGGCGCCACTGGAACTAACATACAATCTAGCAATTCCCCTTCAGGGAAATATCCAAAGGAAAGAAAAACACTAACTTGAAAAGATACCTGCACCTCCATGTTCACAGCAGCTTTATTTATAATAGCCTAGATAGGAAAACAACCTGTGTCCTGTAATGGATGAATGGATAAAGAAGTTGTGATACACACACACACACACACACACACACTGGAATATTCTTTAGCCAAACTATTCTACATAACACAATGTCTATCTAGATTTCTCTCCACCTTGTAAACAAAGACATTTTGTTGACATCTGGAAAATGTCTAGGCTCTCACTATCCCTCTTAAATAGAATTCCCAGAATTGATGGTAATTCCTCAAATGGAGGGCTTCACTTGTGGCTCAGCTAGTATAGAATCCGCCTGCAATGTGGCAGACCTGGGTTCGATCTCTGGTTTGGGAAGATCGCCTGGAGAAGGGAAAGGCTACCCACTCTGGTATTCTGGCCTAGAGAATTCCACGGACTATAGTCCATGGGGTTGCAAAGAGTCGGACACGACTGAGCGACTTTCACTTTCCTCAACTGGAATTTGACATATTTTCTGAACAATTAAGCACTTGGTACTTGTGACCTCTCTACCCTACTATCTACTGCAAAATGAAGTAACATTTTCTGTACCTGCATTGCACTGTTTATTAATATTCAACTTGTGATGAAATACGACTTCTTTTCCTGCCTTAGACATTCTTTGAGCCTATATATCAGTCTCTACATTTCTAAGAAGGTTACCCTGACTAGTTTTGATTTCCCTTTACCACTGGAATCAAATATCACATCATAAAGTGATATTGGAAAAAGAACCTCTCTACACATCACCAAAGCCTGTTTTAAAAAAGGCAGCAGAAAATATGTGACAAATTTCACCTGGATAGTCCAAACAGCATGTGTCTTAGTGTCTGTCATTTTTTTCATGAGCGCTAAGCTGTATAGGTGGAGCCTTTTCTCAAAGTCACTTTCTCTTAGGTGGCTGTGTCTTTTCTGTCATCAACAATCTCAGTCTAACAGTAGCACCATCTTTATTTAGTGCATCCAGTGTACTGTAAGAGATGATGCTTCAAAGAGTTACAAGTTCCTCATCATTGGAAGTAGGTAAAAAAAGCAAATTGTCTCTGCTTGAAGATGTTACAAAATTCAGACTAACAGCAACTGCAAGGCTGTAAATTACTAGATGACCCTAAGGATCCTTATAATTCTTAAATTCTACTAATTCCATGATTCTTGTTGTTTCTTGCCACGTGGGCTTGCAGTTACCTGCTTCTTTTACTTGACACTTGGAGCATATCTCCATGAAAACCAATATTCCAGTCATCTATTGCTATATAACAAATCATCCCAAAGTGCAATGACAGAAAGCAACAATCATTTTATCATGTTCATGGATCCTGTTAGGTTAGGATTTGGGGCATGGAACAATAGGGCTGCCTTGTCTCTACTCCGAATGTCTGACCCTCTGTTTGGAAGACATGCGTGGCTGGGGTGACACAGATGTCTGGATATGACTTAAACCACTGGGGGCTGGAACCATCTAGAAGTTTTCTCACTCACAGTACATTTGACACCTGCGCTGGGATGATGTAGAAGCTAATTTCAGCTGAAACTGTTGACTGGGGCATCAGGAGGCTGCTCCATGGGACTTAGGCTTCTTCACAATATAGCAGATTAAGAATAATCGAAATTCTTAAATGGTGGTTTAAGACTCCAAGGCAAATATTCCAAGAGCAAGGTGGAAACTTCATTGTATTTTAGGACCTAGCCTCAGAAATCATCTAGCGTCACTTTTTATAGGTTCAATCTATCAAAGACCTTCCCAGATTTAAGGAGTGGGAAAGATGTCAAAAAATATGCAGCTGCATTTTAAAGTTGCCATATTCTTTATTGCATTTATTTTAAAATTTCAGATAACACTAATCAAGTTTCTTATCTTCTTCTTCTACATATCCAACTCTAATTGAAGTTTCATACCTGTGTAGCTTACAGACAGACTTTGGGGCTTCTAAGCACAACAGGGAAGAAATGAGTGAACCAAAGTGTCCAGTGGACAAAACAGATTTTTTTTCTGGAGCCAAGAAAGCATACATACACATTTGGAGTCAAAAGACTGATATTCTAGACACCTGCTGCTTCCTTTATAGACCCTAGGAGATCCAAGATTAAGCTCTGCAGCACTCCAAACCCTGGAGGAAAACACCTTGCTCAGACTCAATCTACTGGACACTGACCTTTCATCCACTGAAATTTGTATGTGTTCCACAGCCTCTCAATGTTCTGTTTTGGCTAATTGGTTACCTAGACATGTCTCATCCTCGCCTGGGGACTATAAACATGCCTGAGCCTGGCAGAAGAGGTGCAGAGAAAGAGATGACTATGCTTCCCACAGAGACCCATCAGGTTCAACTTCTGAGCAAAAAAGGAAAGGAAGGAAAGCTATCTCAGCAAGAGAATTGAAATGCTAGAGGAAGCAATCCCCTCCTGGCTGAGTGTGGTACCATTCTCTGTACCAAGCACCACCTCATTATTCCTCACTGGAGATTAGCAAAGACTGATGTGAATTAAAATCATAAATCAGCCCAGTGTTTCTATGGGAAGGGTATGGAACTAGGTGTGTTGACTAAGATGTGCAACAATAAAAAAAAATGAAGATTTTGGTCAAGTCATGGAACTTCTCTGTTTAGCTCAGGATACCAGCATTCTGAGTTTGGAGATGTTGACCTTTCAGTTCAAACACCAAACTTTTGAAATTGAAGGTGGACTATAAGTCAGCATCTCTATCTTCTATAGTAGACCCTGTGCAAGTGAAAGAAATAAGAATGCTCTATGGTATTGGTCAGTCTTTATAATGATAGTTAATGCTAGCTAACAAGTTAATTGAGCACTCAACATGCAAGTGCTAAATTGTTTAACATGTGTCACCTGATTTCACCCTTGTAACAATCCCATTTTACACATACAGAAACTGAGACCCACAAGGGTGAAGTAAACTACCCAAAAGCACATTGTTTGGAAGAGATGGAGCCAGAATTTGAGCTAAGAAAGTCTACATCTAGATCTAGGATTTTAACCACCAGGAAATACTGCCTCTGCTCAGGAGTTTATGTGAGACCCCTCCTAGGTACTTCCTGGGCAATCAAGAAGGGCTGGAAAAAGTGATCCCTGACCGGATTCTTCAGGGTAAGGAGAAACCAGCTAGGCTGAGCAAGGGTAAAGGGTTTTACAGGGGGATCACTGCTGGTACAAGGGTAGGCAAGAGCCTGAAGGCTGCTGAGAGTTAGGATATGCCCACATGATCAGTCACTCATTTATGTCCGACTCTTTGTGACTCCATGGACTGTAGCCTGCCAGGATCCTCTGTCTGTGGGACTTTCCAAGCAAGAATACTGGAGCAGATTGTCATTTCCTCTTCCAGGGGATCTTCCCAATCCAGCAATTGAACACACGTCTCTTATGTCTCCTGCATTGGCAGGTGAATTCTTTAACTTCGAAGCCACCTGGGAAGCCCCAAAAGCCAGGATAAAAGTTCCTTAAAGTCAGGAATCAATCATGTTTTATTCCTCACCATGGGAGCCTTTGGTGCCTGGCATGTCCTAGATCATAATAGCCACAAGAAAAATCAAAGGAGTACAGGAGTCACAAGCATGGACCCTGGAGTCAGATTGTAGATGTTGTACTATGTGACTTCAAATGTGGCTGCACCTCTGTAAACTCTGGCTTTTCTATGTGTAAAAAATGAGAGGTGGTAATAGAATCAACCTCCTAGAGTTTTTGTGAGGGAGTATCCAATGAGGTCATGTAGGTAAAATACATACATAGTCTAGTACCAGCCATAGAGTAAGAGATCATTTTAAAAAGGTAATAATAGTTGTTTATCATTAGGCCCCTAACAAGGGAATGAACAATTGATGTGGGCATGATTATTAGAGGGCATGAGTTATTAGGAGGATTCCAGTATGAATCTAGAGGGTGAGAGGCAGGGGTACAAGAGAAAGCTGAGGTTAAATTGGACATCCCCACTTTCCCTGCTATATAATTATAAAGGATTTGATTTAGGTCATACCTTAATGGCCTACTGGTTTTCCCTACTGTCTTCAGTTTAAGTCTAAATGAAACCCCTTATGATTATACAGTAGAAGTGAAAATAGGATCAAGGGATTAAGAGTGCCTGAAGAACTATGGACGGAGGATTGTGACATTGTACAGGAGGTGGTGATCAAAACCATTCCCAAGAAAAAGAAATGCAAGAAGCCTAAATGGCTGCCTGAGGAGGCTTTACAAAATAGCTGAGAAAAGAAGAGAAGCCAAAGGCAAACAAGAAAAGGAAAGATATACCCAACTGAATGCAGGGTTCCAAAGGAGAGCTAAGAAAGGCTTCCTAAGTGAACAATGCAAAGAAATGGAGGAAAACAATAGAATGGGAAACACTAGAGATCTCTTCAAGAAAATTAGAGATACCAAGGGAACATTTCATGCAAAGGCGGGCACAATAATAGACAGAAACAGTCTGGACCTAACAGAAGCAGAAGATGAAGAGGATGTGGCAAGAATAAACAGAAGAGCTATAAAAAAAGATCTTCATGACCCAGATAACCACGGTGGTGTGATCACTCACCTAGAGCCAGAAATCCTGGAGTGCGAAGTCAAGCGGGCCTTACAAAGCATCCCTATGAACGAAACTAGTGGAGGTGATGGAATTACAGTTGAGCTATTTTAAATCCTAAAAGATGCTGCTGCTAAAGTGCTGCACTCAGTACATCAGCAAATTTGGAAAACTCAGCAGTGGCCACAGTACTGGAAAAGGTCAGTTTTCATTCCAATCCCAAAGAAAGGCAATGCTAAAGAATGTTCATATTGTGGCACAATTGCACTCATTTCACATGCTAGTTAAGTAGTGCTCAAAATCCTCCAAGGCAGGCTTCAACAGTACATGAACTGAGAACTTCCAGATGTTCATGCTGGTTTTAGGCAGAAGAACCAGAGATCAAATTGCCAACACTTAGTGGATCACAGAAAAACCAAGAGAATTCCAGAAAAGCATTTACTTCTGCTTCATTGACTAAGCTAAAACCTTAGACTGTGTGGATCACAGCAAACTGTGGAAAATTCTTAAACAGATGGGAATACCAGACTACCTTATCTGCCTCTGAGAAACCTGTATGCAGGTCAAGAAACAACAGTTAGAACTGGACATGGAACAATGGACTGGTTCAAAATTGGGAAAGGAGTATGTCAAGGCTATATATGATTACCCTGCTTATTTAGATTATATACAGAATACACCATCCAAAATGCCAGGCTGGATGAAGCACAAGCTGGAATCAAGATTGCTGGGAGAAATATCAATAACCTCAGATATGCAGATGACAACACCCTAATGGCAGAAACCAAAGAGGAACAAAAGAGCTTCCTGATGAAGGTGAAAGAGGATAGTGAAAAAGCTGGTTTAAAACTCAACATTCTAAAAACGAAGATCATGGAACCAGTTCCATCACTTCATGGCAAATAGATGGAGAACCAGTGGAGACAGTGACAGGCTATTTTCTTGGGCTCCAAAATCACAGCAGAATGTGACTGTAGCCATGAAATTAAAAGATGCTTTCTCCTTGGAAGAAAAGCTATGACCAATCTAGACAGCATATTAAAATGCAGAGACATCACTTTGCCAACAAAGGTTCATATAGTCAAACTATGGTTTTTCCAGTAGTCACGTATGGATGCAAGAGTTGGACTATAAAAAAGAAGGCTGAATGCCCAAGATTGGATACTTTTGAGCTATGAGTTGGAGAAGACTCTTGAGAGTCCCTTGGACTGCAAGGAGATCAAACCAGTCAATCCTAAAGGAAGTCAATCCTGAATACTCATTAGAAGGACTGATGCTGAAGCTGAAGCTCCAATACTTTGGTCACCTGATGCAAATAGTCAACTCATTAGAAAAGACCCTGATGCTGGGAAAGATGGAAGGCAGGAGGAGAAGGGGATGACAGAGGACGAGCTGGTTGGATGACATCACTGACTCAATAGGCATGAGTTTGAAGAAGCTCCAGGAGATGGTGAAAGACAGGGCAGCCTGGCGTGCTGCAGTCCATGGGGTCACAAAGAGTCAGACATGACTGATAACCTGGACTACAACAAACCTTTCCTGCTGTGTTTTCCTAATATTTTGTGATCTTAATGGTGATAGTGATGAGGAGGAAAAGAGAGGTACCACCTTGTACTTACACTGCAATTGGTATTTCACTATGTACTTCCATAGTCATTATTTTATCCAATAGTACAAACAAAATGTGCGACAAATATGAAGTGTGTATCATGTCCCCATTTTGCATAAATCTGGAAGAGGCCCAGAGAGTATAAGTACCTGTAAAAAGTCAACAGGGTTGATAATAGAAAAACAAAGCCCAATTATTCTGACTCCTGACTCTTTATCCCTCCAAATGAATAACAAAGCTAATGTAGATATTCTCAGGAAATTTCCTTAACAATAGAGAATCTGTTGGACATGCTTACTGGCCGTTTACCAAACCTTGTTTCTTTTTCTCCTGGAACATGCCTTTACATTTTCTTTACTACATTCATTACATTTCTACAAGTATCTTAAAGTATTTGTTTTTGTCAAAATGACTGAAAACTTTCTGTATTTTAGTGTATTATTTTGATAATAATATTCCTCCCTTTAAAACCCAACCAAACTATCTCAAACACTGAGGCAATTTTTTTAACTAAAAAATATCAGCCTGATCTTTTCAAAGAAAAAAATTATTAAAAGTCCTTCGGCTAGACAAATAGAAACCACCTCTTCCTGTTCAGCTCTGGTGAACATAAATGTACTCCGTATGTACATTTACCATATCACTCCATCTACCTTGCAGTCAAGTGTGACCACGTAACTTATCTCTAGTCAATGGATCATGTGCAGAAACAATTTGAAGCCTGATCCATGAGATCTTTCCTTCCCCTTGAGCAGCAGCATTAGAATTTGAAGACAGCATGTCTACAAAATGGGAGGAGCTTGGATTCCTAAATCTTAGCTTTGGATGAATTTGCCAACTGCTCTAGAACACCTATTTTGGAAATTACACGAGCAAGAAATACATTTCTATTAAGCTCTGCCACTGAGGCTAATCTCTTTCAGCAGCTAGAATTACCTTAACGAATAAAGTCATGGAAAAAGATATAAATGTTACAAACCCAGACACTGGCTAGGACCATCTGCAGAATTCCCAGGATCTGTACTTCATGAGGGCTTCCCACAGTGGCTCAGCAGTAAAGAACCCGCCTGCAGTGCAGGAGATGCAGGTTCAATCCCTGTGTTGGGAAGATCTCCTGGAAAAGGACATGGCAACCCCCACCAGTACTCTTGTGTGGAAAATCCTATGAACAGAGGAGACTGGAGGACTCTAGTCCATGGGGTCACAGAGAGTCTGACATGTCTGAAGCAACTGAGCATGCACACACTCACATACTTCCATGAACATGTGCTTCTTTTATTAGAATTACGGTAAGTCCCCATCTTGAAAGCAGGTGGCAATAGATAAAAATTGCAAGAATGTAAATTCATTTTTATATCATTTTTAATTTATTTCATATTTTGGCTGCATTGGGTCTTAGTTGCTGTGCATGGGCCTTCTTTAGTTGCCCTGAATGAGGGCTACTCTTTAATTGTGGTGCCCAAGCTTCTCATTGAGGCGGCTTCTCTTGTTGCACAGCATGGGCACACTGGTTCAGTAGTCATAGGACATAGGCTCAGTTGCCCCGCAGCATGTGGGATCCCCCTGGACCAGGGATCAAACTCATGTCCCCTGCATTAGCAGGTGGATTCTGAACCACTCTACAGCCAGCGAAGTCCCTGTGAATTCATTTTGGTCAGGAGACTAACTACCTTTGTGTCCTCAGCAACTCACAAAATACCAGGAACAGAGTAGGTATTCAATAAAGGACTACAGAAGTAACTATCTTTACAGCCATCATCCAAAGAGAAAACAGTTGAATGGGATTTGAATAATTAGGTTTTCCAAAAGGAAAAGAGAAATTTCCTTTGGGAGGCACTGTAAGAAGCAGGATATATGCCACAACTTGGTCACAAAGTGCTAAGAGATTGTTCACATATCCATTCATTTCTTCAAAGCTATTTATCAAGTATCTGTTATATGGTCTGGCAGTATTCCAGGGGATAGGGTATAGCAAAAATAAAGAAGATCTCTGTGTTCATGACTCTTACATTTAAAAGAAAGCAGAATATGTCACCCTAGAAGATGCCTCTTTAGCTATTAAAGAGGAAATCACATGCCCAAGATGGTGTCACTTCTGCTAAAGCCCATTATACCGAACCTAGATTTAACGTCTGACCTAATGGCTGTTTCAATCCTCAGGAAAAAAAAAAAAAATGTAATCTTAATCTGACAGCTTGGAATTTTCCAGTCAGCACCAATGAGGTGATCTGTCACTTGAGCCCCCTTCATCACCACTTCCAACCCCCGGTCAAAGAAAGAAGAGGCAATCTGAACATAGACCTTGCCCTTACTCCCCAAAGAGATGACAGATAACTGGGCCTGAAACAATACTTTCTTTTTGTTTGCTAATAACTTCCTTTCCCCACCCTTCTCCTGCCTATAAAACTCTCCCACTGTTTACAACACCTTTGAGTGCTCTTCTGTTTACTAAATAGGGTGCTGCCCGATTCAGAAATCACTGAAGAAAGATAATTAGGTCTTCATATTTACTCGATTGAATTCTGGTTTTTTAATAGTGATAAAGATTATTTTGAGGTGATTATTGTTGAGAAACTGCCTACATAAGAGAAGCTCTGCAAACAGAGAAGAAGTTACACTTCAGTAAGAATAACTTACATTTATAAAAGAAATCTCCATTTGTAAGGGTATTTCTCTCTGTACTAGGATGAGAAGAATGACTAAATCACAGGCAAATATCAATGGAGAAAGCACTGACTTAATTTGTTATTCAACAAATCTAACTTATTTACTGTGCCTTTTCTGGTAATCCCCATCAAATGGCTTTTCCAAGCCTCAACTTTTTTTTTTAAATCTTTAGCTAACGATGGTATTTAAGTGATTTGGGCCACCTCTGGGAGTTACTCAGTTTGGAGGGTACCTACCATGAATACATGAAGCACACATTTAATACACTTGCTTTTGTTTTTCTTCTGTTAGTCTTTTCTTATATGAGGATCTAGCCAAGAACTCAGAAGGATAGAGGTACAATTACTTTTTCTCCCTTACATATTTTACTGCATTTCTACACATGTACTGAAACACTTGCATACAAACCTGGGTCAGTTTGAGCTAGGTACTCAGTCATCTGGGTACATATTATAACAATGAGTATGTGAGGTTAGCAATGATACGATGAGAGACACATTATGATAATAGTCCATTCTCTTAAAGCAAAGAACATCTGCTCCAAAATTGCGAAGAAAGGAAATTTGAGAACAAATTAATGAGATCCACACTTAAGAAGTTGAACCATGCAGAACAAAAAAGTGACCACACCAAAAGTAGATAGTAAAGATAATGTTCTGTGGCTGGTCATTTAGTTGATGAAAGTATCAATCCATTCTGTTTCAAAGCTCTTGTTTCATAAGAGTTAGTCATATAATTTGGCTCCAGGAACACCAGCAATGGCAGATGTGCTGTCCAACTGACCAGGTTAAGAAAAATAAAGGCAGATGGTTTTAGATTAAAGTCTGGATGGTGATGCTGCCATTAGAGAATTGACATTCTGTCACCAGGCCAAGGTTCTTCTATTCTATTTACTTCACTCTCTAAATTATCTGCCACGTGGTGGTCCAGGGAACCATTTGGAAGTGTAATCATAGGCAGTTGATAAAATCTCTCTAATTTGAATTCAATGATCCAGGCAAGAAATATTTATTGAGTGCCTATTGTGTGTAAAATAAGACTCTAGGTGCTGGGGAACACATCTACCGTTAGCAAAGAGTGAAAGCAAATAGGATGGCTTTAAATTCTATTAAAAGCTATTAATAAAATTGTAAGGCCGGATCCCGGGGCCATGATGGGCCGCCCCTCCTCTCTCCCACCAGCGAGAAGGTCCCTAACGGAAGGAGCCTCCCAGATCCTGGGGACCAATGACAGCACACTTCGCCAGCTAAAGCCGCCCCACCCCAGCCACGTAGAAGGACCTATCAGCCTGCGCGACAGCTCGACCTAACAACCTATCCGAACTCCCGTCCACTAACCGAAGGCATATAAGCCACTCCCCAGCACAGTCCGGGCGCGGACTTCCTCGACCTGCCTCGTTTGGGTCTGGGAACCCCGCCCGGGAGCGCTTCACCATTAAAACCTGTTAGACACTCTTTTTGATGTCCTGGTTGTCTTTTACCTAACAAAAATAAAGTACAATAATGGAGGCATTAGTGTTTAGAGAAGGCTTCTTGAAAAAGTGACATGAGTTGAAATAGGAAAGATGACATATTTGTTTTCTACTACCACATAACAAGTTGCCACAAATTTACTATCTCGAAGTTGCTGTGAGTCAGGAGTCCAAGTACGCATTAGCTGAATACTTTGCTCAGGGTCTTGCAAGCCAAAATCAAGCTGGCTGGGATTGTGATCTCATCTGAGGCCTGGGGTTCCCTTTCAGGATCAGTCCTCAGCAGGATTTATTTCCTTGTGGCTGTAAGACTGTGGTCCCTTTTTTCTGCTGGCTGTTGTCTGCGGATCACTGTCAGCACTGAGACACTGCCCTTTGGTCCTTGCTCTGCAGCCTCCTCCTCTTACAACATACCTTCTAATAGGCCAACAAGAAAGCATCTCTCTGATACTTCACCCTCTTTTAAAGGGCTCACTTGATTAAGTCAGGCCCACCCATGAGTCTCCCTTTTGATTAACACAAAGTCAACTCATTAATAACCTCATCACAGGAGTGATATAACATATTCATTGGTTCCACGCATAGTCAAGAGGAGGGACATGAATGCTAGAGGGAATCTTGGGAACCCTCTAAAAAGTCTACCTACCAAAGATGAAGACCAGTTATCCAAAAGGTGAAAGCCTTTCCAGGCAGGGTCACCGGAAAAAGCAAAAAAGAAATTTGATATTTTCAGGAACGGGAAGGAAGGTTGGTCTATTGAAGCATCATGCATGAGGCAAAGGGCAGAAGGAAGTAAGGAAGGAGGCACCCCCAGGAATCATCTGAATTAAAACATGGGGCATTAGTGGCCATGTTAAGTTTGGATTTCATTTTATGTGTAAGTAGAAGTTGACTAATATTATCTCAGCCTGCCCCCTCCTCTTGCCTCCAGCATGATATCAGCCTCATTAGTGGCATAAAGAATAATGGATCCAATGTCAAGAGAAATGGGAGGTTTTTACTTGTTGAAACCACCTCTCATTTTGAGGAATCAGGGCCTGTGCTGAAGGTTCTTTACAGGTCTGAAGTTCATTTTTTTTTTTTTCTAGGTACTATTAAAGAGACCATTCAGGTATATGCAAAAATAATATAAATGTAATCATTTTCTAGTGCTGGCTGACTTAATTAGAAAGGAATCTGGTCTCCTACTTCTTCCAGGCATCTTCCAATGCCCATGAATGCACCCTTGGGTCACCTTCATAAGCTCTGTAAAGAAAAACAAAACTATTTAAAAAGTAAAAGCATTTCTAAGAGCAGTATACACTTTGCCCTTTGGTCAGGCTAGAATTCATAATTAGTGTTTTTGAAATTTCCACCAGTGCAGATTTTCTAAGCTAATACTGAGGCAAAAATTTATTGCTTAGAAATGCCAGCTCATCACAGTCACTTTTTTCCTTTGCCTTCCTAATCTGAGGCTGACAGGCAGATCCAAGACTGAATTAAACAACCTACAGAAATAGCACATGTCCTAATTGACCTAGGAGTCAGGGGTGTAACTGCTTTCTCAGTTTCTTCGATTGAAGTACTAGCAGGATTTACTTGAGTCTTCCCTTTGAGACTCTGACTAGTAGAGGAAAAAAATTCTTAGGAAATGATAGAACTTAGATTCCTAAACTTGAAGACCCAACAAAGACTGTTGGATAATTCTCATTTCTTTTTTTAAGTGCCTTGCTTAGTTGCTCAGGCATTCAGTCCTGTCCAACTCTTTGTGACCCCATGGACTGCAGCCCTCCAGGCTCCTCTATCTATGGGATTTTCCAGGCAAGAATACTGGAGCAGGTTGTCATTTCCTCCTCCAGGGGATCTTGCTGACCCAGGGTCTGAACCCAAGTCTCCTGCACTGCAGGTGGATTCTTCACCACTGAGTCACTGAGGAAGTTTTTAAGTGCTTACTCACTGGCATAACTTTCCAAATGTCATGTGGACCAGGATTTGGACTAAGGCAATATAAGATCCTTTTTTCTCAGCATCCCTTCTTGTTTCCATCACTGAAGCCTCATATTATAAAGATTATGTTACATTATTTTCCTATAAGGAAGTGAGAATAATTTATTCAGTGAAGCAATCTAAAAATAACTTACTTGAGAGCCAGCGGCTTCCATGGTTACCGAAAGACCTTGTTGATTCTCTGCTCTAACAGGTAACCACAATTGGGGAATCATTTGAATTGAAAACAGCACACACTCAAAAGAGCATGAAGGACTCCAGAACAAGACTGTGCAGCCCTCCAGCCCATGAAGTGTAATCTGCTTCCTCACAGCCCCATGACAAGCGCATACCAGGAAGAAAGGAATATACTCAAAAAGTAAGTGAAGCCTGGATCTGAATCAATTTCTTGGTTCTGGGAATCCCCACCATGCTGTTATGCTCTGACTAACTCCAAGTAGCTCACAAGGTAAATTTCAAAAATACTGTCTTCACAAATAACAACTGATCATATACTTAATATCTACTAATAGCACCAAAAGAAAATTATTTTTTCCTTAAATAAAATTATATCACATGACTTTAAATGAAAGTTATACATATATTATATGGTAGTTGGTAAAGAAGTAAGGTATGTATGTGTACATACCTTAATTTGGAACATACATGCTCATATATTTATGTATTCTTTCATGCATAGTAAGTCACAAAGGTTCTGATACCCCATTGCAACTTGTTTCCTATAGCAAGGATCTAAGAAAAATTTACTTTTGAAAAAAGAATTTCATATTTCTATCACAGATTCTCAGGTCTAGTATACCCAAAACATATTTATTAAATGTAAGGAAAACATTAAATGTAAGGAAAACAGTAAAATATATTAAAATTATCTACATAGTAACTAAACTGAATAGCCAGAGTACGAAAGATATGTTTAGTTAATTTAGTCATCAGTAATCTAGATTAGAGGTGTAGGCAGTCTCTTGGACAAAAATTGGCTCAAAAATTAATTGTTTAATACCAATTAACTTAGCTTCGATATTTTTTTTGCACCAAAGGTTCTTTCTTATGTTCAGCAATAATGATCAAGTAGCTGCCATGTGCCAACCACTATTCCAAGATAAGGGTAATATTGTGAACAAGATGGACACAGAAATATGTGTCCTCATGAAGTTTATATTCTAATAGGAAAGGCAGATAAACTGAGAGTTTCAAACCATAAATGAGTTTGCAATATTTAAGAAAATTAAAGTGATTTGATAGAAAATAAAGGAGAAGTAAGGACTTCCCTGGTGGCTCAGACAGTAAAGAATCTGCCTGCAATGCAGGAGAGCTGGGTTCAATTTCTGGGTTGGAAAGATTCCCTGGAGGAGGGCATGCAACCCTCTCCAGTATTCTTGCTTGGAGAATCCCCATGGACAGAGGAGCCTGGAGGTCACAAAGAGTCAGACAAGACTGAGTGACTAAGCGCACACACGAGCTCAAAGTAGAAGGGACAACATAGTCAGGAAGGTTTTCTAAGGTGACTTTGAGCTCTGACTTTAAATCAGTAGGAGGAGCCAGGCATGAAAAGCATCACAGAAAGCACATGTAGGGAGAGAGAACAAATGCAAAGACGTGGAGGTAAAAAAGAGCCTGGCTTGACAGAGAAACAGGAAGTAAGCCAATGTGCTTCCAGCAGAGAAGACAAGCAATACAAAAATTCATTGGAAAGGAAGCCTGAATGGGCCGTGGTAGGGAGCTTAGATTTCACTTTAAGTGCCTTGGGAAGCCATTAGAAGAATTTAGACAGATAAGCAATGGGATCAGAAATGAGTTTTTTAAAGATAACTGGCTGATTATGTGGACACAGGACTGAAAACTGCTCAGAAGACCATTGTAATAATCCAAGTGCGAGATTATGTTGGCTTGCTAAAAGTGGTGGCAGAACATGAATAGTGTTCATTACAGTTTATGTATGACAGCCTGCAAAACGCAAAGGAAGCCTAAAGGCTTCATTTTCCAGATGTTTGGGTACGAGAAAGTAAAGATGATCCCCAACATTTATGAATGGGCTGTGTTCCAAAGATTGTTTATTGCTTATTCTAAACTCAAGCTACTTTTCCCCACAGATATTGTGTTATTATCTGCTAGGGTTTCATATGATTAATGATCCTGTCCAATATTCATACCAGTAATGAGCAGGACACTCCCAAAGTTCTGCCCTTTTCTCATTATCTAGCCTTATCTCAAAGCAGAAGAGCTTCAAATGATCACACACTTGCCTAATGCTTTTTTATTTTTCTGTTGCCCAAATTGTTTGCTTTAGAACATCAATTTTATTCCCTATACCTCTCTAATAGAAAATAATCCAGGTAATATATAATATTAAGGTACTTATGCTCTCCAAAGAGGAATATTGAATTTCTTAGCGGTATCATAAATTTTGGTTTGCCAAGGATCCAATCCCAGAGTAGAAAGTGTCAGAACCTTTTTTCAGAACAACGGAAGCATGTGGAAAAAAAAGGAAAAAAAAAAGATATTTAGACTCATAAAATCTTAGGGGATGATTGCTTGGATAGGATGAAGTGGACACAATGAGGCTGGTGAAGTCTTCTAAGACAATGTTCCTCAACCTGGAATGTATAGGAACTTCCAATTGGGAAGTTCCATGGTCGGGAATACAGGGATTGGATTTACTCTCCTGCCTTAAATATGGACAAACTACATGAAACAACAATATTAAGATGTTGGATAACAGGTAGCAACGTGATACCTACAGGATGAAAAACAAACCAGGTGAGTCCTGTGACTGCCCGGGCAATTATATCTGGAAAGAATTTTGAGGCCACAGTGTAGGAACGGGGAGGGAATTCAGTTGAGGCAACAGAGTTGAGAATGTGGTGTGCCAAGGAAGCTAGCTTTTGCAGAGCGGAGTACTGAAGAGGAGAGAACCGCACAGAGAGAACTCCAGAGATGTGCAGAGGGTTTCTCTCAAGTCTTCATATGAGTACTGATTAGTGCATATGGTATTCCTTCCTTATCCACAGGGGAAACTTCCAAGACCTCCAGTGGATGCCTGAAACTGCAGATCGTACCAAATCCTACATATACTGAACTTTTCCCTATATATACATCTTTCTTTGGTGGGATCCAACATTCTCCTGTCAATGGTGGTCCAGTAGCTAAGTATATATATATACCTATGATAAAATTTAATTGATGTTAGGCACAGTTAGAAAATACCTGAATTGCCAGCATTACTACTCTTGTGCTTTGGGGCCATTAGTAAAATAAAGGTTATTTGACCATGAGTACTGTGATACTGTGACAATAGGTGTGATAATGACACAGCTATTAAGTGCCTAATGACCAGGTAGCATACACAGTGTGGACAAAGGGATGATTTCCTCCCTGGGTGGGATGGAGCAGGACAACTCAAGAGTTCATTATGTGCTAAACAATGTGTAATTTAAAACTCATGAATTGTTTATTTATGGAATTTTTCATTCAGTGTGTTTGGACCACAGTTGACTACAGGTAACTAAAACTACAGAAATCAAAACTCTGGATAAGAGATTTTACTACTGCACATGTATGAAAACAATGAGAACCTGGAGAAAGGAAATGTAATGAACTCTGGAGCTCATACAGGTTGGTCATAGCTTATGTTCTCACCAGCCAAAGAGGGAAAAACCTTGTAATACATGAGACATAAGACAGAATTCTTCCAATGGCAATGACTCTGAGGAGATATTGATAGAACAAAATTAGTCCTAGACTAAAGGCTATTCTGGTTCCACCCTGTAAAGTTTATTAAAAACAAGCCTTGAAAAAATCAAACTGTTTCTAAATAAATTGTGTCCCAAAACAAAGTGTGTGAATATTTAAAGGGATACAAAATTTCACCAATAAGGTAAAATCTACAATCTCTAACACCCAATAAAAGAGTCTAGGTAGGCAATTTAGTAAATAAGTAGTACCTATAATGAGGAGAAAAACTAATCACAGGAAATATACTTAGAAGTGACACAGATGATAGAATTAGCAGATAAGGGCATTAAAATGGTTATTTTAAATCTCTTCCATATATTGAACAAGGTAGAGAAAAGCATGAGTATGTTGAAAGAGAGACATAAAATGTACACATGTCTGGGAATTCCCTGATGGCCCAGTGTTTAAGAATCCACCTGCCAATACAGGAGACACAGACTCAATCCCTGGTCCAGTAAATCCCACAGCTGAAAAGCAAGCCTATGCATCACAACCACTGAGCCAGTGCTCTAGAAGCTACGTGCCATACCTACTGAGCTCACATGCTGCAGCTACTGAAGTCTGAGCGCCTAGAACCCGTGCTCTGCAAAGGGAGAAGCCACCACCATGAGAAGCCCGCACACTGGGACCAGAAAGCAGCCTGCACCCATGCAGCTAGAGAAAGCCTATGTAGTAACAAAGACCTGGTGCAGCCAAACATAAAAGTAATAATATATATATATATATTTTTATATATACATATAGAGACATAAATGGAAACTTCTAGGGATGAAAAATGCAATGACTGAGATGAAAAATGTATTTGATAAGATTAACAGATTAGATATTGTTGAGGAAAATATGAGCATATTTGAAGACATAGAAATAAAAAGTATGTGAAATAAAACAGAAAAATTAAAATGCTAAAAAATGAGCATAGAGTCAGTGAGTTGTAGAAAAGATTTCCACGGCTTAATATGCGTGAATTTAGGTTCTCGAAACAGTGAGAGATTTATTTTGGGGGGCTCCAAAATCATTGCAGATGGTGACTTCAGTCATGAAATTAAGACACTTGCTTCTTGGAAGAAAAGTTATGACAAACCTAGATAGCATCTTAAAAAACAGAGACATTACTTTGCCAACAAATGTTCATCTAGTAAAAGCTATGGTTTTTCCAGCAGTCATATATGGATGTGAGAGTGGCACTATAAAGAAAAGCTGAGCACCAAAGAATTGATGCTTTTGAATTGTGGTGTTGGAGAAGACCCGAGAGTCTGTTGGACTGCAAGGAGATCAAACCAGTCAATCCTAAAGGAAATCAGTCCTGAATATTCATTGGAAGGACTGATGCTGAAGTTGAAACTCCAATACTTTGGCCACCTGATGCAAAGAACAGACTCATTGGAAAAGACCCTGATGCTGGGAATGATTGAAGGCAGGAGAAGTAGGGGACGACAAAAGATGAGATGGTTGGATGATACCACTGACTCGATGGACATGAGTTTGAGCAAGTTCCAGGAGCTGGTGATGGACAGTGGAAGCCGGGTGCACTGCAGTCCATTGGGTCGCAAAGAGTCGGACATGACTAAGCAAATTAACTGACTGAATTTAGGTTCTTGGAGGAGGAAAAGAAAAGCAAAAATTTTTTGAAGAAATAATAGCTGAAAACTTTTCAAATGCGTTGATCTAAAAAGCTCAAACAACTCCAAGTTCAAAAACTAGCAAAACACCTACACCAAGGAATTCATAATCAGATTGTTTAAAATCAGTGATCTTGAAAAAAAAATCCTAAAATAGTCATGAAAAAGCTTCCATACGAATACTAATTAGTTAGCTATCTGTTACAGAGCAGGTTCTGACTCAGTAGGTTTGGGAGGGGTCTGAGATGCTGCTTGTCTAACAAGGTGACCCCAATGCTGATAGTTTGATAATCACAGTTTTGAGAAGCAAATTCTTAAGATTCCAATAGCCAAACTGCTTTGACTTTCTAAATTAAACCAAAATAACAAGAGATTCATAATTTAAAGTGAGAGGATAGACCCAGGGAAGCAAAATAGTGTTTGGGTTTCCAGTTTCATATTACACATTAATAGAGAGCTACATCAAGACCTAGTCTTTTAAAAGTTGTCTTAAATTTGTTTTGCCAAGTGGAGTAGACTTTTGGGGGCTAACAACCATTCCTTCTTATTTGTTATAAGCGTCTTTTAATTTCATGGCTGCAATCACCATCTGCAGTGATTTTGGAGCCCAAAAAAATAAAGTCTGACACTCTTTCCACTGTTTCCCCATCTATTTCCCATGAAGTGATGGGACCGGATGCCATGATCTTCGTTTTCTGAATGTTGAGCTTTAAGCCAACTTTTTCACTCTCCTCTTTCACTTTCATCAAGAGGTTTTTTAGCTCCTCTTCACTTTCTGCCATAAGGGTGGTGTCAATTTCTCAAGAGGCAGGTTAGGTGGTCTGGTATTCCCATCTCTTTCAGAATTTTCTACATTTTATTGTGATCCACACAGTCAAAGACTTTGGCATAGTCAATAAAGCAGAAATAGATGTTTTTCTGGAACTCTCTTGCTTTTTCCATGATCCTGCGGATGTTGGCAATTTGATCTCTGGTTCCTCTGCCTTTTCTAAAACAAGCTTGAACATCAGGGAGTTCATAGTTGACATTGGAGAATTTTGAGCATTACTTTACTAGCATGTGAGATGAGTGGGGGAAACAGTGTCAGACTTTAATTTTTGGGGCTCCAAAATCACTGCAGATGGTGACTGCAGCCAAGAAATTAGAAGACGCTTACTCCTTGGAAGAAAAGTTATGACCAACCTAGATAGTATATTCAAAAGCAGAGACATTACTTTGCTGACTAAGGTCCGTCTAGTCAAGGCTATGGTTTTTCCAGTGGTCATGTATGGATGTGAGAGTTGGACTGTGAAGAAGGCTGAGCACCGAAGAATTGATGCTTTTGATCTGTGGTTTTGGAGAAAGCTCTTGAGAGTCCCTTGGACTGCAAGGAGATCCAACCAGTCCATTCTGAAGGAGATCAACCCTGGGATTTCTTTGGAAGGAATGATACTAAAGCTGGAACTCCAGTACTTTGGCCACCTCATGTGAAGGGTTCACTCATTGGAAAAGACTCTGATGCTGGGAGGGATTGGGGGCAGGAGAAGAAGGGGACGACCGAGGATGAGATGGCTGGATGGCATCACGGACTCGATGGACGTGAGTCTGAGTGAACTCCGGAAGATGGTGATGAACAGGAAGGCCTGGTGTGCTATGATTCATGGGGTTGCAAAGAGTCGGACACGACTGAGCGACTGAACTGAACTGAACTGATGCTGAAACTGAAGCTCTAATACTTTGGCCACCTGACTTAAGCAGCCAACTCACTGGAAAAGACCCTGATGCTGAGAAAGATTGCAGGCAGGAGGAGAAGGAGATGACAGAGGATGAGATGGTTGGATGGCATCACCGACACAATGGACATGAATTTGAGCAAACTCCAAGAAATAGTGAAGGAAGGGAAGCCTAGTGTGTTCTTGGGGATCACAAAGTGTCAGACACAAGTTAGCAACTGAGCAACAACAAAATGTATGCTTTGAATGGAGATTCCCTCCCAAACTGCAAGGATGGAACTATAACCCAGCCCTAGCTAAAGTCTCTGTTTCTCAAGAGAGATTCTTCTTCTGCTTGAACCTGGAAGAATGTAGGCTAACTATGCAGCAATTGACTTACTTCCTTTAGAGGAGAAAGAGAATAAGAATAGCACTGAAAGGGAGCAGAATTTGCCACCCCAAAATATGTCTTTGGCATATTAAGTATTTTAATTTGCTTATTTTCTAAGTAATAGTAGGCATGGAAAAAAAAAAAAAAAAAACCAACTCTGAAAACCAAGTATGAGTTACCCTTTTGTAAGAAACATTTATATTTGTAACAAAAATTTTCCCTTGTAAGTGTTTCTCCTCCTCTGTATCAGAGGAGGAAAAAAGATCAAATCTCTAGAAACTCTTACCAGTGGAGAAGACAGTGGCTTAAATTTGCATCAGAACCTTACCCTTGTTTACTGTGATTTTCCTGGTCATCTCCCATAGCTGACTTTGCCCATACTTAACATTCACTTTTGTTTTTAGCTAAAGATAGTATTTAAGGTGAGGGCTTTGGCCATTTGGTGAATTACTCAGTTTTTCTGGGTTTCTCCCACATATGTGAAAAAGTGAAAATGTTAGTAGCTCAGTCATATCAGACTCTTTGGGACCCTGTGGACTGTAGCCCGCTAGGCTATTCTGTTCATGGAATTTTCCAGGCAAGAATACTAGAGTGGATAGCCATTCCCTTCTCCAGGGGATCTTCCCAATCCAGGGATTGAACCTGGATCTCCCACACTGTAGGCAGATTCATTACCATCTGAGTCACCAGGGAATATGTTATCAAAAGTTTGATTTTCTCTTGTTAATCTGTCTTACGTCAATTTCATTCTTAAACCAGTCAGAATAACCTACAAGTGTAGAGGAAAATCTATTTCCCCATCACAGTCCAAACAGAACAAGCAGAGCCAAGGAGAAAGAAAAACTAGATTCTGCTGTTTCATGTTCACCCCTAAATCACGCCATTTTTGAAGTGAGACCTATGCCTGACTCTTTAGGTACATAAGGTAAAAACTGTCTCTTTTTAAAAGCAAGTTTGACTATGTATTTATATATATAAAGAATGCTAACAGAAACCAAAGCATGAGTTAAATAAACTTTTGTGATCTAGCCTAGGAATGGAACCACAATGTATAACACAATTTATATTGTTGATCATGGATTTCAAATCAAATCTCAGTATTCTTAGAGACATCTCTCCCTATTTGCTATAACAGCTTTTGTGGATAGAGGGGAAATTCAATTCTGCCTGACTGAGTCAGAGTAGTTTGCCAAAGAGTTCCTAAAATTGTGTCTTCCCCAAAACTCAGAAATTTGTGTGTCAGAATATTCTTAAAATAGATGTCAAAAGAGATCCTGTGAATAAAATGAAAGAGAAGCATATGAACACTATGCACATAAACATCTTGACTTAGAAAGAGGACACTCATTAACCAAGACAATAACTAGCTGGTTTGTGCTTGCTTGCTTTCTCCTGTTAAAAATACTTTTTTAATTTAAAAAATATATACAATTTACACTGAAATAGAATTAGAGTCCCAGATAATTCCAAGAAGACAGTACAAGGAAGTAAAATTTGCCACCCTAAAAGATGTCTCATTGGCATGATATTAATTTATGCTGATTATTTTGAAGAATGAGAAAACTCAGAATTTTTTTTTTTTACCTCTCTCTTAGCTGCCTAAAGAATGTAGATTAAGCGTGTGTTCCTAGAATAGAGCTATCATCAGAGATGTCTGCAAAGAATATGGACTAGGTATGCTGAAAGAAACTCAGCACAGCCTAGAGATCAGAGTCCTCTCTGTTTGCACTGTCTCTGCATGGCCCAGCAAAGATTTATTTATCAAACATTTGCTTTTCCATCTCCATGCAAACTGCCTTACTCCCCTTTGAAATCCTAAACCACTACCCGCCAATATCCTCTTTATCTTTAGCTGAAGATCTATTGTATTGAAAGAGGTCCTACCATGTCAGTGAGTTACTCAGTTTTCCTGGGTGCTTCCCATGTGTGCTGCTGCTGCTGCTGAGTCCCTTCAGTCATGTCGGACTCTGTGCGACCCCATAGACGGCAGCCCACCAGGCTCCCCCATCCCTGGGATTCTCCAGGCAAGAACACTGGAGTGGGTTGCAATTTCCTTCTCCAATACATGAAAGTGAAAAGTGAAAGGGAAGTTGCTCAGTCGTGTCCAACTCTCAGCAACCCCACGGACTGCAGCCCACCAGGCTCCTCTGTCCATGGGATTTTCCAGGCAAGAGTACTGGAGTGGGGTGCCACTGCCTTCTCCATGTGTACATGTTATTAAACTTTCATTCGATTTTCTCCTGTTAATCTGTCTCATGTCAATTTTATTCTTAAATCAACCAGAAGAACCTACAGGGGTAGGGGAAAACTTCTACTCACCCCAATAGGAGAAACTTTTAAATTAAATATCATGCATTTTCATAAACAAGATCATAGGATACATCTAATGGAGGAAGAATTTAGGCAAGTTATTTTCACGTTCTCTGAGGAAATTCCATACTTTAGAGGGACTGAGACAAATGATCTTTTCTTTTACTTATGAACTGCTATGATTCTGTTGAGAAATAATAGTGGATTAAGGTTACAATTCCAGTGGCTCCTGAGAAGTGTACTTCCTCAAAGAGAGGAAGATGAAAGTGGGACTCCTGGCCCACTGGTAACATTCACAGACAAGGAAAGACAAACTTCAAGTAGTTAGCATCAGAAACCTCTCCATCTGCTTTGTCTATTATTTGTGTCAACATGGAAATAGGAGGAGTGGTCTTGAAGGAGATGGGTGAAATAGTATAAAATCATGGCATAAAAAATTTGTATTTAAGAGTCCTACTCATCCATCACTGACTCGATGGACGTGAGTCTGAGTGAACTCCGGGAGTTGGTGATGGACAGGGAGGCCTGGCGTGCTGCGATTCATGGGGTCGCAAAGAGTCGGACACGACTGAGCGACTGAACTGAACTGAACTCATCCAGCCTGGCATTTCTCATGATGTGCTCAGCATATAGATTAAACAAGCACGGTGACAGCAAGCAGCTCTGTCGTAGCCCTTTCTCAATCTTGAACCAATCAGTTTTTACATAGAGGGTTCTAATCATTGCTCTTGACCCACATACAAGTTTTTCAGGAGACAGGTAAGATGGTCTTGTATTCCCATCTCTTTAAGAGTTTTCCACAGTTATTATGATCCACACAGTCAAAGGCTTCGGTGTAGTCAATGAAACAGAGGTAGATATATTTCTGAAATTCCCTAGCTTTCTCTATGATCCAGCAATTGTTGGCAACTTGATCTCTGGTTCCTCTTCCTTTTCTAAACCCAGCTTAGATATCTTGAAGTCCTTGGTTCACATAATGCTGAAGCCTAACATGAAAGATTTTAAGCATGACCTTACTAGCATGGGAGATGAGTGCAATTGTCTGATGGTTGGCATGTTCTTTAGTATTACCCTTCTTGGGAATTGGGATGAAGATTGACCTTTTCCAGTCCTGTGGCCACTGCTGGGTCTTCCAGATATGCTGACATATTGAATGTAACACCTTGATGGCATTATTCTTTAGGGTTTTGAACAGTTCTATTGGAATTCCATTGTATCCACTAGCTTTATTGACAGCAGAGCTTCAATAATATTTTATTACTCAATAATAAAATAGCTCAAGTCTCTGCTGGTCTCTAACTTCTTTTAAGTAACGTTGAGACACTAGAGGCTTGAACCACCTGGAGTGGATCTTGGTTATCTCGTTGTAATAATACAGCTCTGTGTGTGTGCGCACACACACGCACATGGGCACACATGCATGCTCAGTTGTGTCTGACAATAATATAGCTGCTTTAACTTAAAATCAATGTTGTGCCTTTTAAATACAATAAACTGTTAATTCTGATTCCCATACTTCAATTCTGGAACCCAGTAGGATTCTAAGAACTCACAAGTGAAAAGAATTTATTTCCTTCTATTATTTCTAAAGTAAATAATAATTCTTCCTGAGAAACACAGTGTAAAGATTCTAAAGAGCCATTGTTGTTCATGCTAAGAGGCTCAGTCATGTCTGACTCTGCAACCCCATAGACTGTAGCCCACCAGCCTTGTCTCTCCATGGAATTCTCCAGGCAAGAATACTAGAGTGGGTAGCCATTGCCTTCTGCAAGGCATTTTCCTGGCTCAGGGATCAAAACTATGTCTCGTGTCTCCTGCACTGGCAGGTGGATTCTTTACCACTAGTGCCATCTGACAGGCCCATTGTTGTCCATAGCAATCCCTTATTCATTTCAGACCCCTTTTCTCGGGGTTTCTGGAATCAGATCCTAGCTTCTTGCTTTCCCCTCACACACACAAAAAGGAAGAAGATGAATTAAGGGCAGAATAACCACTGCCCTGATAATTTGACTGGGAAGAGGCAGTGATACTTTCCAAAACTTAAAACAATTTCTGGGTGTCCCTGGTGGCTCGGGGTAAAGAAACTTCCTTCCAACGCAGGAGACATGGGTTCGATCCCTGGCCCAGGAAGATCCCACATGCCGTGAAGCAACTAAACCTGTGCTCCACAACTATTGAGCCTGTGCTCCAGAGGACAGGAGCTGCAACTACTGAGCCCACGGGCCACAGCTACTGCAACCTGCACTCCCAGAGCCTGTGCTCCACAACAAGAGAAGCCCCCACGGTGAGAAGCCTGAGCCCCACGTTAGAGAGTGGCCCCACTTGCTGCAACTCAAGAAAAGCCCCTGCAGCAACAAAACCCAGCACAGCCATAAGTAAATAGATAAGTGATTATTTGTAAAAATCTAACTGTTCCAGTGGTTTTTTTTTTTTTTAAAGATACTGTCCCATTTCAATGGGAAAAAAACATTTCCTGCAGAAGGGCAGTAAATTCTGCCTCATATCCCAAACTCAATCAATAGTAAGCCATAGGGGATGGATTAGTGGATCAAATACCTGTCTATTGCTTTCAGCCTTCCTGGAACCATGGGAAGTCATCACAGTGTTACGTATTTCTGGGGTAAATAAACCCAGCGCCCAGGAGATTGCAATGAGGGCTCTTCCAGAGACCTCAAAAATCCAATCTTGCTTCATCTAACTGATAGGTACCTAACAAATATTCTATTTTAAGTCTTGAAGGAATATAGATTTACTACTGCTTGAATTCTATGGCCAAATCTTGAATCCCTTGGCAGATCATTTCAGTTTCACAAATACCATGGGTCCATTTTGAACACACTGATTTTGTGACAGTGGTCCAGGTTGTTCCTGTTAAAGAGGACAGGGCGGTATCTTGTTGAACACTAAAGATACTGCTTCCTTTCATTTGTGGTGTGAGTGTGAGTGTGTGTGTGTGTGGAGCTATTGTCTCATTCATTCATTTGTTCATTCCACAGATATGTGGAGACTTACTTTGTGCCGGGTATGATGGTACATGGAAATGCACTGGGGACCACATCAGCTAGGTAGCTGAACAAAGTCCCTGCTCTTGTGGAGCTTACAGATTAAATGAGGGAGAGTCAAATAAATATTTAAATAGACAACTCAATAATCAGTGAGGAAAGGAACAGGAGCAGTAAGTCCAAGGCATACTGAGGACAGAGAGAGGCACAGCTAGCTCAGGTTTAGGGATGTAAGAAAGTCTTCCCAAAGAAGATGGCTTCTGAACCCAAAAAATGAAGGGTAGGAACATATGATGATGGCTTTACAAAGCAAATAGCACGTGCAAAGGTCCAGGGGAAGGAAGAACATGGCCCATCAGGAAACTATAAGTAGCTCAGTCTGGATAAGGCGAGGAATGTGAGACTGCAATATAGAGAGAGATGTGGCTTGGAAAGCAATGGGACTCAGATCAAGATAAGCCTCTGGGGAACATCAAGGATGTGATTTTTGTTCTTGGGAAAAATCCCTTCTCAATCTCCCTTAAGAATGGAGAAAATATACCTAGTATAGTTAATACAAATCTCATGCATTTCATCAATAACCTAAGGGCATTGTGCTAAGGAGCCATACAATATCTTGTAGAAACAGAAGATTTGGGGAGAAGACCATGCAGCAGAGTCTTCAAGTGCTTTTGTCCCAAGAATGATATGAGCAAAGGACAGAGTTGGAATCTAATCACTCAGCAGCCCGGTCTTGGCAGAATGGACACTGCTGATGCCCCACCCTTGGTTCCTTAGTCATGAGCCCCTACCCTCATCCCACCTCTGCCTCATACAGTAAGGGCCACATGCAAATAAAATCAACAGGAATAAGGGACCCAGAAGAACAAGGCTCAATTCACTCCTTCCCAAGAAAGGCTCTCTCTTTTAAGAGTCTGGAAGGTGATTCATGGGGCACCAGGGAAAGAATAAGTTAGTAAATGGAACAGAGCTGGGGATGGCCTTCTCAAGTTCTGCAGACCTGTGGCTGATCTTGTCTAATGGTCTTGGCCATGCCATAGCTCATAAACCAATGTTTCAGCCTCCACACTGCTTCATCCGTCCTAATGCTTCATGGAAGGGAACTCCAGAGGAATCAGGTGAGTCAGTTTATAAGAGGTGATTTGACGGTCTCAGTTTTACAGATGAGGAAACTTGGGCTCAGAAAGATGACTTAACTTATCCAAGTTATGCAGCTAATGAATAAGTTCTAGGGTCAGAATTCTAGAACTTCCAGCCCAAGATGTTTAACTATCAAGTACATGCTCTGAACTATTTGATGTATCATGGAAAAATTCAAAACAATGTACATGTGATTTGTACCAGTGTCACCTCCTTGAGAACATGAGTAAACAAGCTGTCATTGATTACATTTGAAGCACAGCGTTTACTATGCCAAACTGAAATATGGTGTAGACCACATCAGATATGCCTCTCTCCTCTACTACCTAGAACAAACTCAAACTCCCTTCCATAGCCTCATACACTATATAGCACCTGGCCCCACTGTCCTCTTCAACCTCATCCTTGAATCCAGCCACATAGCCTCCTTCTGGAGCTTATCACAGTAGGGTTTCATACATTCAGGAAACTCTGCCTGGAGAGAACCTCCTGCTTCTCACCTACTCTCTCCTCTCACCTACTTCCAGGACAATGCTAAAAAGAACATCTTTCAGAACAAGCCTTGAGTAAAGACCCAGTCTAAATGGTTCTTAACCATTATTCTCAATCACATTCCCACTCGCTTCATAATATTCACTGCAACTATGTAGTGCTTTATTCTTGTATTGTTTCACCACCTCTCACACTGAAATACAGGCTTCCTAAAGGTAACATCCATTTCTTTCTATCTACGCCTTGAACACTCTTCGGAACATAGGCAGGGCTGAATAAACATTTGTTGAATGAATAAATGAGTTTTCAAGGGAAAGGGATTCCTATGATGGTTTTTTAAATCTGGCAGCTCTTCATGTCTCCTAAATAATTGCAAAATCCAGTTTTCAAACTTTTCCGACTTCCCTTGTCGAAAGAATAGTAACTTCTCTGCACATACCACAGATTGCTCCCTGCTGGAATCACCTGACATTGTTGACTATGCGCCCAGGGCTGAGTCAGCAAATGTTGCCTAGAGTACACACCTTTATCGCAGGGCTGCAGGAAGGCAGGAAATCCCAGTACTCCCACATCTACTTGCCAATAAACATGATAAAGGTGAAATCTCCCGGAGCTCTGGGAGATGATGCTCCAAACTCCTGCTGTTTGCATTGGCTACAGGCAACCCAATGAAAGAAACTGACTCTGGTCCCTGAAGTCACTACAATAAATATTATTTTGAAATGAAGGGAATATTGATGGAAAGGGACAAGTCTTTTGCTGAGAGTTTAATTGATTCTCTAAAAAATAAACAGCTGTTGGCAGAGAGCCCACTGGTGGTTTATCTGAAAAGGCATTGTATACAATTATTTTAAATAGTTTTACTCTCTTAGGGTGAATGTCACTGAATGTGGTGGATAATGGTAGAAAACCTTTAATACGAGGTTAAGCCAAAGCCAAGAATAGGTGTTTAGTTAAGAAGTAGGTTTAACTCAAGCTTGGGCTTCTCTGTCTCTATAGAGGTAGGTTCAGTTCAGTTCAGTCGCTCAGTCATGTCTGACTCTTTGCGACCCCATAAATCGCAGCACGCCAGGCCTCCCTGTTCATCACCATCTCCCGGAGTTTACTCAGACTCACATCTATCGAGTCAGTGATGCCATCCAGCCATCTCATCCTCAGTCGTCCCCTTCTTCTCCTGCCCCCAATCCCTCCCAGCATCAGAGTCTTTTCCAATGAGTCAACCCTTCACATGAGGTGGCCAAAGTACTGGAGTTTCAGCTTTAGCATCATTCCTTCCAAAGAAATCCCAGGGTTGATCTCCTTCAGAATGGACTGGTTGGATTTCCTTGCAGTCCAAGGGACTCTCAAGAGTCTTCTCCAACACCACAGTTCAAAAGCATCAATTCTTCAGCGCTCAGCCTTCTTCACAGTCCAACTCTCACATCCATACATGACCACAGGAAAAACCATAGCCTTGACTAGACGGACCTTAGTCGGCAAAGTAATGTCTCTGCTTTTGAAAATGCTATCTAGGTTGGTCATATCTTTTCTTCCAAGGAGTAAGCGTCTTCTAATTTCATGGCTGCAGTCACCATCTGCAGTGATTTTGGAGCCCCCCAAAATAAAGTCTGACAGTGTTTCCACTGTTTCCCCATCTATTTCCCATGAAGTGATGGGACCGGATGCCA
>SJYT01023113.1:125583-143627 GCA_006410635.1 Cephalophus harveyi
TGTTGGCAATTTGATCTCTGGTTCCTCTGCCTTTTCTAAAGCCAGCTTGAACATCAGGGAGTTCACGGTTCATGTATTGCTGAAGCCTGGCTTGGAGAATTTTGAGCATTACTTTACTAGCATGTGAGATGAGTGCAATTGTGCAGTAGTTTGAGCATTCTTTTGCATTGCCTTTCTTTGGGATTGGAATGAAAACTGACCTTTTCGAGTCCTGTGGCCACTGCTGAGTTTTCCAAATTTGCTGGCAGGTTGAGTGCAGCACTTTCACAGCATCATCTTTCAGGATTTGAAACAGTTCAACTGGAATTCCATCACCTCCACTAGCTTTGTTCGTAGTGATGCTCTCTAAGGCCCACTTGAATTCACATTCCAGGATGTCTGGCTCTAGATTAGTGATCACATCATCATGATTATCTGGGTTGTGAAGATCTTTTTTGTACAGTTCTTCCGTGTATTCTTGCCACCTCTTCTTAATATCTTCTGCTTCTGTTAGGTCCATACCATTTCTGTCCTTTATCAAGCCATCTTTGCATGAAATGTTCCCTTGGTATCTCTAATTTTCTTGAAGAGATTGCTAGTCTTTCCCATTCTGTTGTTTTCCTCTATTTCTTTGCATTGATCACTGAGGAAGGCTTTCTTATCTCTCCTTGCTATTCTTTGGAACTCCACATTCAGATGCCTATATCTTTCCTTTTCTCCTTTGCTTTTCACCTCTCTTCTTTTCACAGCTATTTGTAATGCCTCCCCAGACAGCCATTTTGCTTTTCTGCATTTCTTTTCCATGGGGATGGTCATGATCCCTGTCTCCTATACAATGTCACAAACCTCATTCCATAGTTCATCAGGCACTCTATCTATCAGATCTAGGCCCTTAAATCTATTTCTCACTTCCACTGTATAATCATAAGGGATTTGATTTAGGTCATGCCTGAATGGTCTAGTGGCTTTCCCTACTTTCTTCAATTTGAGTCTGTATTTGGCAGTAAGGAGTTCATGATCTGAGCCACAGTCAGCTCCTGGTCTTGTTTTTGTTGACTGTATAGAGCTTCTCCATCTTTGGCTGCATAGAATATAATCAGTCTGATTTCGGTGTTGACCATCTGGTGATGTCCAAATATAAAGAGCTTCAAGCTGTAGGTGAGAGCAAACCTGTTGCTGCCCCTGGATGCATTGATGGAACTGGGGTGTGAAGGCTCAGTATGTAAGGAATTCAATGCAGCCTAAACCACTAATTCCCCACTCAGGATCTGGAATTCACTTTGCCCCCCAGGTCTGAGACAGAACCTACAGGCAGGAAAGCAAACTCTGTTGAGAACAAGGACTTCCCAGAGTCATCCCTTGAGTTAGGCACATTTCCTCAGACATAGGAGATGCCAGGAAAAGTGTGAAGTGGGGAGGGGGTAAATAAATGTGTTGTGATGTACAACTTTAATCCTGGGATACAGAAAGTCAGTGCTGTTTTCTTCCTGTGCAAAGGGATTTCCTAGATTTGAAAAAGTTCCACCAGAACTGTGTACAAGGCACACTTACAAAAGGAGAGATAAGAATCATGTTCTACAGAGCATTTGTAAAGAGCCTTTGGGAGGCTAGGACCAAAGATGCCTCTTGGGATTCCTTTGAGTTGGATAAATGGTGCAAGTGACAGGATGGGGGAGGAGAGCTGAGAACCTCATTCTCTCTCACTGAGAACCAGTTAGAAGGCTTTCATCTGGAGAGGACTACTGGAGAGGCTTAAGAGACTCTTTTCACTTGAAATTCATAAATAGAAGTAATACTACTTTGTATTCAAAGCACAATTACATATTTTGTTTCCTTTTGGTTCATAAAGCTATTCATCATCTGTAAAATGAGATGGGAATTCCTACCTCATAGGACAGTATTGACTAGAAAGCAGGATAATGTTAGCATAAGTCTTGGCATTTTGCATAGCCTGTTGTAAGCGCACAATTCGTGGTCGCTGCTCTTACCATGGCTGTTTCAAATATTATTACTAGTGCTGTTCCAGACTGGATTTCCTGGGACACAGATTAGCGTACAAAGCCTTTACTGGGGAGCCATCTCATAATCAACCCCTGTGCAAGGGAAGAAAAGGAAGCAGGGTTGGTGGAGGCAGAAATTGATTGACCAGTCCCCATGAAGGTCTCTCTCAGTCCCACTGAGAGCTCTGGAAGACACTGGCTCTGGAGAATTGTCACTGATGGGGCAAGGAGGCTGGGTCTTTACACTCCCACAGTGATGAGTCATTATTAGAGGCTGCCTACGAGGAGGCAGACTTCACACAAGGTCTGAAGGTTTACTCAGCTGAGGCCAACTCCAAAGAGGGCTCCAAGCTGAGGATCATTTTCTAGGAGTATTTCCAGAAGTGGACAGAGTAAATCATTGATTTCTTAGGGGATCTCTGGGTGTGTCATAGAGCTTGGCCCCTTTAGTAAACAAGAAGAGTGCTTCAGAGTGCTTCCACAACTTGTCCAATAAAAGAGTAAGTAAATAGCAGCACTAGGAATGCAGGCTAAGTCTTCTGACTTAATCTGCCCTCTTCGGAGACCCATGACTCTTCTGCAACATTTGGCATTTCTCTCTTTTATTGTGCCAGCAACTGCTCTGCCTCCTCTGAGTCTACACAGATCAAGGAATATCTGCTTAATACATTCCCCACATCTTTTCCTGTGGATCAGTCAGTTGAGTTTACTCAAAAAAAGGAAAAAAAGAATTATAGAACAGGGAACTTTTTCAAATTATGTTTAGCTTTTTAAGTATCATATTCCTACTCTGCTCCCCCTCATTTGAAATACATGCATGTGCACACACACAAAACCCCCAAAGTGTCTGTTGAAGGGAATATTTCAGCCATAGATCTACTAAATTAGAGTCTCTATGGATGAAACCCTATTCTACTTTTAGTCACAAGCACCTCAGAGGAGGTTCAAGCACACTAAAGTCCGCAAACTATAGCTATAAATTCAACATATCACTGGTCCAAAGTTATGATCACATTTTTTTTCTTTGTGCCTATAAACTGACTCCAAAAGCAGTTCCCAGATTCAAAGAATTCTCAGGTTAAGAGGTATCTTGGAGCATATTATGTCTCCATTTTTGAGAAGGAAAAACCAGTGCCAGAGAAGAAGGATGACTTGCCTAGGGTAAAAGAAGAGGTTAATGTGCAGCAGCAGACTCCCACTTTCAGTTTAGGCCTTCCTATAACTCTAACAAGCTTCTGTCAACTTTAAAAAAAACCAAGTTGAGGGTTAAGTTTTATTTGGGGCAATATGAGGACTGCATCCTGGGAAACAGCACCTCAGACAGCTCCTAGAAATTGCTCCAAAGAGGTGGGGAGAAGTTCAATATATATGTGAATTTGGTGAAGGAGGAGTTCATGCAATCAAGCGCTTATCTTTGCAAAAGTTTTCTGCTAGTCATGAGGAGCTGATGTCACCAAAGGGATTAAGTACTTTTCTAGATATGAGGATTGGGCTTATAAAGCCAGTTCCTAAATATATCTAACTATCTGAAGACCTGTTCTGCCAGTTTCCCAGAGCATAGTTTGCTTCATTTCTGCTCTCCACCCTCAACTCCTTTCAAGGGGTGCTGAAGGTCAGCAGCTGCAGCGGCACATGATTTAATCCTTGAAGAGGTAGATGGCAAGCGCCCATGGCAGGTGACAAATTGTAGTTGACACCTCAAAAAGGAGTTTCAACCAGTTTCCAGCAATGAAAGCTACAATTAAAGAAAAAAAAGTTCCAGGACTATTATCAACAATATTGTAATGGAAAACATCTTGTGATTATTTGAGTTTGTTATAAATTCCACCCTCCCCCACCATTTCCTATACCTACTCCCAACTTTGGTATCTTGAGACTAGAGACACAGGTCTCTTATTTGAACTTGGTTTACCCAATGGGAAGAGAAGACCCAAAAGCCATCGATGCTGAAAGGAACAGTATTTCCTTCTACAGTTTTATAATTTATTCTTATTCAGAAGTGAGGTTGGGTTTCCAAATCTGTTCCTTAGAGAAGGAGAGAGGGGAGAGGAAGGACATTGCATTTCAGAGGATGATCATATTTCAGATCATTTTTTACATTTGAAATCTCTCAAGCTTTGATTATTAGCAATAATAGTAACAAAAAATGATGATGATGGTAGAAAATCAACCTACAGTTTCTTCTTCATGAATCCCCACACTCACTGACTCAAATAAGCATACAATCTGAAAGATGTGGCTGCTTCTATTGACATCTGTGGCTCTCCAGGTCCCCAAACGGCCTGTTGTTAATTTCATTTATAGCAAATTGAGGATATAAATAAACTCTTAATTTGGGTGCCTATGAAAATATGGCAGGCTGGCATGTCAGCACAGCCAAAAATCTGCTTTAACCAGTGTTCCTGCCCATTAATTCCATTAAAAGTTGCTAAACTCAGAGCCCAGCTTAGAGTCAAATATAGAGATCTTCTGAGCCTGTTAAAAGAAACAGTCTGGGATGGAGAACCCCTGCCAAGAAGTCAGGAGGCTAAAGGCTTCACTTTGTGTTGGCTTCTACCAACACAACATTTATGTTTAGAAAACATTTTTCCTCGGCTACTTCCTCAAGCATTGATTTCTGCTGCATGATTTTCACAATCGAGCCGTGTGACCTAGAGTCATTCATAGTATCTTAGACCAGGGAAACTTCAGCATATCTCATGGACCACAACTCTGTCTCAAGTTTGCCTGACTTCTCATCATCCCAGAAAACAAAACAAACAAACAAACAAAAATACTCCATTTTCTTTTCAATAAAAATAAAAAGACTATAGATACAGTCTCAGGAGTGATATAACTACAGACATGACCTCAGAATACAGAGATCAAGAGACTGGTCATCTCTGACACTCACTAATCATTTATTGATCACAAGCCCCGGTTCCTCAAAGGATTAGTCTAGACTAGAGTTAACTGAATACTATAATTCAACATGAAGCTTATCAATAACAGCACTAATCTCTTCTCTCTTGCCACCAAAATATTTCCATTTAGGAATGCAAAATCCCATGGACGGAGGAGCCTGGTTGGCTACTGTTCATAGGGTCGCAAAGAGTCGGACACGACTGAGCGACTTCACTGCCTATCACTATCACTAGATTCAAAATAGAAGGTTCTGAAGAAGTAGGGAATGACTAGCAGGCACCGTCCTTTAGCATAGATTTCAGAGTACCAATTGTATCAGAGTTATTTGTGTACCTTATGTAGGAATTAACCCTGACTAAATGTAAGAGAGAAAGTGGAATTTAACCAGAGGATCTGTGATAACTCACAAACTTGAAGGAAGAGCCAGCTGAAGAACCTTACAGAGGGGCTGCTCAAAGTTTCCAATCCTGAGGAAAAAGAATCGGAGTGATCACTGCTGGCCCATTGGCTGTCCACTACCCACATCTACCCTGGTCCAGGGGCAGGGACCATGTTCAGCAACTTGGACAGACCTGCAAGGAGCTGTGAACATTCAGTTCAGTTCAGTCGCTCTGTCGTGTCCAACTCTTTGTGACCCCAAGGACTACAGGACGCCAGGCCTCCCTGTCCATCACCAACTCCTGGAGTTTACTCAAACTCATGTCCATTGGGTTGGTGATGCCATCCAACCATCTCATCCTCTGATGTCCCCTTCTCCTCCCACCTTCAACCTTTCCCAGCATCAGGGTCTTTCCAAAAAGGAAAGAAAGCTGGACAGGCAGATACAATACGGCCCCACCCATGCAAGTGTCAGCAAATATGTTTGTCTTCTTGTGGGGATTTTTCTGACTGTAAAAGTCATTCATTTTTATTATACAAAATGTACTAGAGAGAGATTTCATCTCACTTTGTGGAGGGGACAGTTAAGATGTTATCAGCACATCCAGGAGCAAGCCCCCTAGAAACGATTAGGAAATGTTCAGACTGTTCGGAAAAGGAGAGGAATGTCCATCCTTGTCTTTAGCATTCACAGTTACTTCATGACTTGCTTAGAAAATGAAATAGATATTATTAACTGGACTGTTTCTTGCTAGATGATAAACGACATCATCTAATCAGACATTAGACCCACCAAAGCAAGAGCATCTCTCATATATCAAGGCAAAAAAACTAAAAAAAAAAAAAAAATCTTGAAAAAGAGATATAATGCATATCAAAGAACTTTTAAAGCTATAAGCCAGTATTACAACTGTAAGATCCTTTTCTTCTATATTACTATACAACACATTGTTGGGAGTAACACAGAGAAAGAATACATAGTAGTTCTCTAAGCAATAACTAACATAATCCACAAACCCTCAGCTATACATATTCTCTTGCTGGTAGGGTACTCAGAGACAGTATAGAAATTAGGGCTCTGAGATCTTTCTTCTGATAACTAATGTGATAAAGAGAGGAGCCATAGCCCATCTCACATTTGCCTGTGAGCTTCTAAAAGTATTAGTAGAATAAAATAAAGAATTGATAGAAAGACAAGAAAGACAAACTACACAACAGTTATTTCATGAGTGCCTACTTGGTCCCAATAAATAATAGCTCTTTAATTATATTGAGGTGTCTGAGGTTAACTATGAGATATCCTATATGGTTCTTGCCCTTAGGGAAAATTTAATGTACTTGGAAATCAATCATGAATTCATTAGTCAGTGCAAGTCACCAGACACCCACCGGTAGGTGAAAAAGTATCATCCTGGTCTTCTATACGGCTTACAATCTGGTGGGAACAATGATGTCAGGCTATAGAAGAAACATTAGATAAAAGTGCTGTCATGACACACTGACATGAAACAGTCCAGTTAGGGGTGTGTCACCACAAAACTGTAACTAACACAAAGAGACACAGATTTGTTAAAGATAGCACATTCAAGGTTGTCCCTGTATCTCTGCACTCCGATACGTTTTCTTGAATATAAGAGAATGATGAAGACTTATGCAAATTCCCTGAATGGAATCTTGCAAAACTCTAGGTTTTATACACACAAACACACACAAATAAATAACATTTCATTCTTATTGTACATGTTTGCTATGTGTGCAAAGCACTTTTCCAAATTATGTCACTTAATCCTCTCCTTGGGCTTCCCTAGCGGCTCAGTGGTAAAGAATCCACCTTCAGTGCAGGAGACATGGGTTCAACCCCTGAATCAGGAAGATTCCCCTGGAGAAGGAAACGGCAAGTCACTCCAGTATTCTTGCTGGGAAATCCCATGGACAGAAGAGAATGTAGGTTACAGTGCCCGGGGTCACAAGAGTTGGACACGATGTAGCTACTAAACTACCACCACCACCAATCCATCCCCATAACAACACAGTTAGTGGATCGCGGCTCTTTTGTTTGCTTTGCCAGATAGAAAAAAAAAGCTGGGAAACACTAAGCAACTTGTCAGGAGCTTTATAACTACTAAATGAGACAGTCAAAATTTGAACCCAGGTCTGTGCAACACCAGAGCATGCTCTCTGAACTACTCTACCATACGGCCGTGAGAATTTCATCCATCACCTGTTACATGGTGGAAATTGGCAAGAAACCTGCTGTCGGAACTCAGTGAATCCTGAGAAGAAATGCTATGAGCCCCATTTGGATATACCCTATTTGACTGCTGACCCCTTCTCTCTGGATCTTGACTAAAGAATTTCAAGTATACCAGGGGCTGCTAACCTTCTGGGGCATGCTGTTAGTGCTATGAAAAACCAGGGGCCAAATTCCAAGTGACTTTGGCATCTCTATGGAGGGGTAGAGGACTTTTTGCTTACACAAGTGGAGATCAATCATTATGACTACTGGTCCAGTAAGAGTGAATTTCAGGGTGTGTGTAGAATTCATGGAGAAGAGACTAGCTGAAAAGATACAGGCCAGAGCGGCTCTAGCCATCTCATCACCAAGGGAAAGCTGATATAAGAAGAGAGCCAAGAGAGAAAATGGGCCAAGAGACCAGAGGAGAAATCAAATCCTGGTCAACTGTTTACGCTCCTGTGGCCAGCTAGGCTGAAAGCATATTCCACCATCAGTCCTTAGTTATAGGAGCCAATTAAGACCCTTTTCACCTAAAAACCAGTTGAATTTTTTGCCATTTCTAATCAAAAGACTATTAACTATCTCAGTGTATCAAAGTGATTCTCAAAGAGGCTGAGGGTCTTGCCCAAGGTTGTGAAGACTTTAAGTGGATGAGGGAGTTCACAAACAGATCCCCCAATTCCCAGCTCAGAGTAGTGATACATTTTGTGTATCTTATCTATCAGCATCAATAAAAAATGTTCTTTTCCCTTTCAAATAGGAGGGATTTAAATACTTTCTGACCCAGAATCGCCTATGCAGTGGCATCAGGACAGGAGGTTCACTGGACATAATTTCCAAATGTGCACAGTCACAGTGTCTTTAATTATCTCTCTGACATGCAAGAACAGCCCTTGGAGCAGAGCTGTATGCCTGACTGTCCTCAGCATGGTTTCCATGGCATGGCCACAGACAGCTTCTAAATTTAAGCTCACACTGCCTTTTAATCGGGTGGTTACATGTTATTTCCCGCCCACACTTGCTACAAGCTCAGCCCGAGGCTACCAATTACCAGCAGGACCGGTCAGTTGTCATGTCTGCACCAACTCCATCATTTCTGACATCCTCACACAATGACAGGCTCGCCCTTTTCCCTTTAGCAAATCTCAGTTAGCCCAGTGTTTGGCTTCATTCTCATGAATGCAGGATACCAATATTCCTAGCTGTGACTTCAATTATTTCAGCTGGAGGTTTCTGCAGCTAAAAATGTGTCTGCTCACTCAACAAATATTTATTTATGCAGAGTCTTTCCTGTGCCTGACCTTCTGCCAGGCCCTGAGTATACAGAAGGGAGGTAAATACAGAGGCTCTTGCCCTAATGGAGCCTCTTGTCCAGTGGGAGAGATGGACAATGACCTCGTGAAGAGTCAAATAAGGACAAGCTGTGTTCAGAGCCAAAAAAGAAGAAATGCTAAGAAGGAAAATTGCTGTTGTTTAATCACTAAGTCTTATCTGACTCTTCTGCAACCCCATGGACTGGGTAGCCTGCCAGGCTCTTCGGTCCATAGGATTTCCCAGGCAAGAATACTGGAGTGGGTTGCCATTTCCTTCTGGGGATCTTCTGGCAGCAGGAATCAAACCTGCGTCTCCTGCACTGGCCGGCAGATTCTTTACCATTGAACCACCAGGGAAGCCCAGGAAGGAAAACAGGGAGAACCTACTTTCGACAGGAGAAAGAAGGCAAGCAAGACTTCTCCAAGGAAATGATAATCAAGCTGAGACCTGAAGGCAGAGAAGGTGGCCGTCAGGTAAGAGTGTAGAGCAGGGAATTCCACATGAAGGAAGAGCAGCCGAGAAGCCTGGAGGCAGGAAGGCAGTTGATAGACTCAGAGAGATGAGAGAAGGCTGAGCCAAAGCAAGACAGGGAGAGCAAACTGAAGACAAAAGGTAGGAAGGGGCTTGAAGGCCATTTGAGAAAGGTGGCTTTTATTCTACAAGTGACAGAAGCCGTTGGAGAGTTCATTCACACCTGTATTCTGTCAATCAGTGATTGATGGGACCCCTACTCTAGGTCAGGCACCACTCTAGGCACTGAGAAGACATCAGCACAAGAAGAACCCACCAGATTCCCATCTTCCTGGAGCTCACATTCTAGATGATGATTCTAACACAGAGAAGCTTTGTTTGTTTCACATTTATAAAAGGAGAACTTCGGTTCGCTATCAAGAGAGGAAGAAGGGAGTTAGGGTGGCTGAGGGGTTTCTGCAGGAGAGACAGGGAAGCATAAAGGTGCTCCTTCACTTCACTTCACTGCAGGGCAGTGCTCCCGACACCCCATTAGAAAGGCATCTTCTGCTTTTTGACGAGAGCAGTAATGACTGTGTGGATCCATTATTTCATCTTCCCAGAGATCAAAAGTAATATTTATAAGAAAGCTGGCTAAAGTTGAACTCCGGTCTGTGGCCCAGAAATGACCAGAACTGAGCAGCACCTTTGAGACTCGTTGAAACAAGAAGCTATACATACCTGGACTGCATGGTGAAACGGTCGTTGGGCTAAAAGAAAAATATATGACTGATTCCTCAGTCTACCCCAGTGAGACATTCCTTTCTCCTAATGGCCTAGTTATCTTTTCATAGTTTTCCTTCTTTTTCCATCCCTTCTCCTTAGGCATGTGTGTGTGATTCAACAGATTTGAGTTGGATCAACAATTTGATTCAACAGAGAATGAGTTCAGACAAATGACAACAAAACATGGATAAGCCAGTGCAGCTTTTCTCAAGATGTAATCCAATGATCATCTGTATCTGTACCAGATTCTGGTAAATGTGTGTCCAGATTTCTCTGTATCTAACTCTTATTCCTGCCCCAGGACTTTCAGAATCTACATTTCCAGGAAGTGAAGCCCAGGAATCATTTTCTCACATATTACCTAGGAATATATATATATATTCAGTTCTCTCACCATGAGAATTAACTCATTCAACTAAAGATAAACTGTGCACCTCTCCATGATTAGGATACTATTACAAGATCTCTAAAAGCCCTTCCTCCCCTGAGATACGAGAGACAAAATGTCACAGAAGTAAAGAGGTGAGTCAGATAGGTTCAAATGTTAGCCCCAGTAACAGTAACTTATGTAACCGAGACAAGGTATGTAATCTCTTCAATTTCCTCACCTGGATAATGGAGATGATACCACATCATACATTTATCCTCGGGTTAGATCTGGCACATGCTACATACTTAATATAAGAATATAAGGTGTTACAGAAAACCATGAATGAACTTTTTGGCCAACCCAATAGATAGTGATGATGGTGAGAGTTCTCTAATTTTCTTCCTCTTTTTTGCCTTTGCTATTAGGACCTGGAGAGAGTATTCAAGTAGTAACAGATGGAAAGAGAATATGGATAACAGATATCTGTTCTTTCCTCCTAAGAGTGATTTTTTTATTCACCCTAATCAGCATTCTAGGAACAGCTCTTTACTGAGGACACCAGGATGGCAGCCTGAATCCCTTATGTAAATATAGAAATAGTTATTCCCCCAAGGAATAGAAGCAGAACTCCCACGCCCAAACTCTCCCAGGCTCACTCACGGCAGCAAAAGCTGGGCTTGTCAGAAAACACCTTGATCCATCCCTGGAGATCTTTCTAACCTAAAGTTAATTTGATGGCACTGGGGAAGGGGGAAAGGGAAAGGAGGCATCTAATGCCAGCACCAAAATTTAGTTCTGTTTTTAACTTGAAACCTAAAAAGGCAATGTCATCACAGAAGAAAAAAAAATCCCAAATAGCACAGGAGGAAGGGAAACCTAAGGCTTAGAGAAGTAAAATATACTTTTCAGGATTGGTAACAATGACAAATCAAGAGATGACTCTCTCACAATATCTCCCTATTCTAATGGTTGCCTCCATGCATTAACCCATCCTAATCCTTTTTGGATAGGACCCACCTAACTAACTTTTAGTTATTCTGAGTTTGGAAGTCAAGGAGGTTCAACAAAATGTGGATTGTCTGGATGAAGGAAGGGGGAAAAAAACAGATGGAAACAAGGCGCGCTTCCCAAGTAGGCCCTCAATCCATGAAGGCAGAAGTGATGCACATTGAAACATTAAAAATGTCAACATGAACACCTGTTTATGAATGACACCACTTCCGATAGAAAACAATGACGTATGATAGGGCTTTTCTTTTGAATTCTTGAGCATACTTAGATCTGGGGAGATTATGTTTATGGTTGTGGTGGCTGCTGTCTTTGCCCAGGACTTCTATTCCAGTTCCCCTCATACCATCTTGTTCTAGAAAGGGACCCTAAAACTTTGACACAAAGATGGAATGTAATCCTGTTAATGTTTATCATCTGGCAATGCGTTGGCCAGTCTTTGGTCCAGGTTAGATCTGTGACCCGAGCCAATACCAAAGCACTTTCCAGGAATCATCTAAAGGGGCTGGCCGAGAAAAATCTCTTTTCTTCTCTATTCATGAAACCTCTTAAACCCTATGAAGGCATTTGGCCTCTACCTCAAAGTAACCTGAATACAAAGCTGGTATCAGAAACAAATGCTAAAATCTTAGTGAAAGTACTCTTTAAAGTTCTATTTAAATGTTGTCACTATCATCAACAGATTCAGTGAGAGCTGTTGTATAAAAGGTTACTGCTGCGAACTGCAGGCTTATGTGCCCTAAAATTCTTGTGCTGAAATCCTAACCTCCAATGTGATGGTATTTGGAGGTGGGGCCTTTTCGAGGTGATTAAGTCATGAGGGTGGAATCCACATATGGGACTGGTGCCCTTTTAAGCCCCAGAGAGCTCCCTTGCCCCTGTACCATTTAAGGACACAGACGGAACAGGGCCGCCTATAAACCAAGAAGTGAGCTCTCATCAGATACCATATCTGCTGACGCCTTGATCTTAGACTTCCCAACCTACAGAACTGTGAGAAACAAATTTCTGTTGTTTATAAGTCGTCCAGTCTATAGTATTCTGTCACAGCAGCCTGAGCAGACTGACTGTAGCTCATCCCGTTTCTCCACCTAACACACACGCATACACACACGTCTCAAAGAAAAAAAATAACAACCTATCACAGTTGCTTGTGCAAGTGTGAAGTCCTATGCCTGCTCACTGCCTGCAAGAAGCTAAGGAAGCCAGTGAAATTAACTAGCACTGCTTCGTGGCAATAGCTGCCATGCACGGTTCTCTGCTAACCAATTTTATGTCATCAGAAGTCAGGAGCTCACAAAGAAAGAGGCTGGTCTCCTGTCGCCAGATGTGCTTTCCTTTGCAGTAAAGCGGGGTTGCCCAGAACACTGAACATCTTTTGTCAGAGGGAAAAAAGACAAATCCACTGTTAAACAGAGACAATACTGCTTATCCTCAGTTGTTTCTCTGTGTGGTGGTTGGATCAAATCCCTCAAAACTCCATAAGGAAATGGAACCACTTTGCTCCTAGGTGAAAAATTAATGGTGCCAGTTTTTTCAAATGTAAGCAGAGCTTTAGAATTTTTGTTGTCAACCACTCATAAATGTGGTCAGAAGAACATGCAGTCTCAAAGCCCTAGTGAGGTATCAACTAATGGTTTATATTGCCACTAATATGTTACAAAAGGCTTAAACATTTAGTTAAAAAGTAAAAGTGGAGATTTGGAGGAGGTGCCAGAGATATAAACTGCGAAGAAGTCCATGGCAGAAGAAACACTTTGATGAATGCCAGGGATATAGTATATGTACACCATGTTTAATTGTCCTTCTGGTTGAAAACTGAAGCTTCTGAATCTGAGCCCTTTTGGAGGGATTGTTAGAGAAAATTAATAAAGTTTTCCCATATATAATGTTCTCCTGTGAAGCTTCACAAAGGAAATTATTATAAAATGGTCAGCTCATTATGAGATCATACCTGTGTCTTCCATTCTGAAGAGACAAAGAGCCAGAGAACTTGTCTTGTTAATCTTGGAAGAGAGGGGGATTTTCTCTTCTGGAAACTATCCTCTTGTGAGTTAGTTCTCTAGACTAAGATAGTCACAGTTACTTAACTGATTTATTTGAAAACGCCCATCTTCCTGGATTTCCTAAGGCTATATAATAGTATAAATTAATGACAATTGTTAGAAATTTATTGAAACAAAATTTTAGCTTTTAGACTCGTTGGAATATTTATTAGATGATCATTAGGAATAATAGAATTTATTGAAATTAATTATACCAGGTACTATAAATAAGACAAGCAAATAATGAATCTGAGACTATAAAAATCAAATTGAAATATACTGCATCATATTCTGGAGCTATAGCACACAGCCACAGGAACACAAGTCTAAGAAAACTGGCTGTAAATACATGAATTCTTATGGAAAACTCTGCTTCCAATTCAAAAGGGTAATCTTAAGGGAATGGTAGAGTGGTGTTTAGAGATTTTTAGAGAAAACTCTCTGCCAAAAATTCCTATCAAATTCCTTGGCATTCAGTCTTGGAAATCTAAATTTCTTATTTATAAATCCTTTCTATAGAATGCTTTCAGGAGTATAAAAGCATTCACTGGTTTATACAAAGCCAGGCTGAAAGACCTGTTCAGTGCATCATTTTTCTCATATTGATCACATATGTCCAAGCTTAACAGATTTGTAAGGGTAGAAATAAAATGAATACACTTGTTACAATAAGTTAGAGAAAGTGAACGTTATTCACTCAGTCATGTCCGACTCTTTGTGATCCCATGGACTGTAGCTCACCAGGCTCCTCTGTCCATACGATTCTCCAGGCAAGAATTCTGGACTGGGTTGCCATTTCCTTCTCCAGGGGATCTTCCCAACCCAGAAATCAAACCCAAGTCACCCACAGTGCAGGCAGACTCTTTTGACTGAGCCACCAGGGAAGCCTTTAGTTAAAGGAAAGGACCTCCAAATATTCAGCCAAATGCAATATTGAAATAGCGGCTTCAGAGCGAATCCTGGAAGACGGAATAGTAATCAAAAGTGTTATACCGAATTCCAACTGTCAAAATAAAACTGATTGCACTATCCTGATACAGATTGGTTCAAACGGTCAAGTTAGAACAATACAAGTTCTTATTTATTATCATGCAGATGACAAGTCTTGAACCAAATACTGCAAAAAATACAAACTTGCAAGAATAACACTGTTCTTAATTTTTTCCATCTCCCTGGTAAAATAAGATTCAAATACAAAACCTAAAGGAAATTAATCTAATTTAACACACAATGAAGAGCAAAGTTTTCAGCAATCACTCAGGTATTCTACGGAAAGAAGGAAATGGCAACCTGCTCCAGTATTCTTGCCTGGAGAATCCTGTGCACAGAGAAGCCTAGTGGGCTGCCGTCTATGGGGTTGCACAGAGTCGGATACAACTGAAGTGACTTAGCAGCAGCAGCGGTTATTCTACATTTGTTAAATGCTTATGGGACAAGCAATATATGAGCCACTGAGTAGAAAAAAATGAATTACATTTAATCCCTGCCTTTGAGAAACTGACAGTGAGATGTATTATTTTCCAAATTGTTTTCCATAGACAGTGAAATTTCTCAAACAACTTTTACCATGGAACATTTTTTTTCCAGTCTGAAGAGTGTTCTCCAGAGCAATATGAGAAACTATGGTTTCAGTCCATAAATGATATAAAAATTTAAGTAAATAAAATTTCTAGATTATACTTTGAGAAATCTTAAAGGATAATATGGGCTTCCCTGGTGTCTCAGAGGTTAAAGCGTCTGCCTGCAATGCGGGAGGCCTGGGTTCGATCCCTGGGTTGGGAAGATCTGCTGGAGAAGGAAATGGCAACCCACTCCAGTATTCTTCCCTGGAGAACCCCATGGACAGAGAAGCCTGATGGGCTACAGTCCATGGGGTTGCAAAGAGTCGGACATGACTGGGCGACTTCACTTTACTTACTTAAAGGATAATATGAATTTTAATCAAAGCACTAGATGATGGATAGGCCTTGGACGGGTAGGTAAATTTAAGGCAAGAAGAGCTCATAATGAGGTACATGTACAAAGTACACGTTAGATGATACGTAAAATGACTGGACCATCTAGACCAGACATCCTCAGGCAGAGCACTGGGAAATGAAATTTTAGAGGTGAATTGAGACCGAGAGAGCAGGAGCTAAAAGCCAAAACTGAAAACTTAATTCTTGATTAAGACAGTGACATGGAAAAAAGCCATATTTTTAAGAAACAACCAAGCCATGCTATTTCAGTGTAACCTTCACATAAAGAACAAAATTTGGAATAAACTCAAAAGATAACAGGAGCCAAACTCTCCCTAAAGAATGGATCAGCATGATTGTAATGACAAATGATCAAAAAATGATACTTTCATAAGAAAACATGCTAAAATTAGATAGACATAAAAGGCAAAAGATGTATAGAAACTTTCAATTTGCTTTTCAATAGCAGAATCTGTCTGGGGTGTTAGAAAGGAGACCATCAGTCATACGGGCCAGAAGTATTGGACTTTAACCTCTGAGGTCCACTGAAAGCAACATGATAGAGCTACAGACTTACTGAGCTGTATACTTGGGCTAACTGGGTTCAACCTCATTGCTGTCGTTTACTGTTTGTCTTATTCCTATCTAAAATATTTATTTTGGTTATATATAATACAATCGCTCACATTCAGGAAGGCTATACTATGCATAAGCTTTAAGAAATTTTATATCTTCATCTTTTTACACTTTAGTGTAAAACTTTAGTTTTTCAACAAATATTTTCTAAGTATAGATTACACATCAAGGACTAAGCTAGGCATAGGAGGTTCAGCATTGAACAAGACAATATGATTACTGTCCCTGTGGAGCTCACATTAACCACACAAAAGTTTTTTTATTAAAAGACAGAAAACTAAGAACAAATCCCTTGCACCATTTTCATAGAACAGCTCACCATGGTAGATCTAAAGTCTCCAATGGTGTGCTGCATAGATGACAGAATGAGAAGGATGCATTAATTTACTGTAGATAATAACTAGACTTTTAAAAGAAAGTATGAAATCATCAATCTGTATTAAAACCAGCAACTGACGTTTTTTCCTATTCAGAGGATACGATCATCATCACTAGCACTTAGGATGCCAGAGTGGGAAAAGTTCAGAAAGAACAAATCATTCTACCTTGCATTTTTACCAATAAAGGAACTAAAACCAAAAGAGGAGAAATTATCTGTCTGAGGCTCCATAGCTATTCAGAGGCAGAAAGGGAACCAGAATCAACTTGCCCTTTACATGAGCCCAATGCTCTTTCCAATGCAGATGAAAGAACACTGATTGTTAAAACAATGAAGAAGTTGGAGATTTTAGAATGGATCTATGGTATTTATCTGCACCATCCTTCCATGTGGAGAATTACCCTTCCCTTTCATTCTCTTCTAATTCAGCTCACATGGTTTGGCTGAGGCTTCATCCTCCCAAGTAACAAGGGAGGTCACATTACATAGGCCTTGCCAGTTAGAATGCTTCATCTTCTCTAGACACACATTTAACATTTCCCAAGCCAGATAAGGTGATGTCCTCCCTAGGATTTTTGACAAATTGTCAGGAAAGATATTTCTTTTAGAACCTTAAATCATATGGATTCTGAAAGTTTGAAACTCTTGGAGCAATGTTCTCTGCCACAGAAAGAGACCCTGCTAGGGAAAAAAGCAAATAAAGCAGAACTAAGATCAATCCTTTATGATTATACAGTGAAAGTGAGAAATAGATTTAAGGGACTAGATCTGATAGAGTGCCTGATGAACTATGGATGGAGGTTCGTGACATTGTATAGGAGACAGGGATCAAGACCATCCCCATGGAAAAGAAATGCAAAAAAGCAAAATGGCTGTCTGGGGAGGCCTTACAAATAGCTGTGAAAAGAAGAGAGGTGAAAAGCAAAGGAGAAAAGGAAAGATATAAGCATCTGAATGCAGAGTTCCAAAGAAAAGCAAGGAGAGATAAGAAAGCCTTCCTCAGCGATCAATGCAAAGAAATAGAGGAAAAGAACATGATGGGAAAGACTAGAGATCTCTTCAAGAAAATTAGAGATACCAAGGGAACATTTCATGCAAAGATGGGCTCGATAAAGGACAGAAATGGTATAGACCTAACAGAAGCAGAAGATATTAAGAGGAGGTGGCAAGAATACACAGAAGAACTGTACAAAAACAAGCTTCACGACCCAGATAATCATGATGATGTGATCACTCACCTAGAGCCAGACATCCTGGAATGTGAAGTCAAGTGGGCCTTAGAAAGCATCACTACAAACAAAGCTAGTGGGGGTGATGGAATTCCAGTTGAGCTGTTTCAGATCCTGAAAGATGATGCTGTGAAAGTGCTGCACTCAATATGCCAGCAAGTTTAGAAAACTCAGCAGTGGCCACAGGACTGGAAAAGGTCGGTTTTCATTCCAATCCCAAAGAAAGACAATGCAAAAGAATGCTCAAACTATCGCACAATTGTACTCATCTCACACGGTAGTAAAGTAATGCTCAAAATTCTCCAAGCCAGGCTTCAGCAATACGTGAACCATGAACTTCCAGATGTTCAAGCTGGTTTTAGAAAAGGCAGA
>SJYT01023113.1:143856-167978 GCA_006410635.1 Cephalophus harveyi
GAGTTCCAGAAAAACATCTACTTCTGCTTTATTGACTATGCCAAAGCCTTTGACTGTGTGGATCACAATAAACTGTGGAAAATTCTGAAAGAGATGGGAATACCAGACCACCTGACCTGCCTCTTGAGAAGTCTATATGCAGGTCAGGAAGCAACAGTTAGAACTGGACATGGAACAACAGACTGGTTCCAAATAGGAAAAGGAGTACATCAAGGCTGTATATTGTCACCCTGCTTATTTAAATTATATGCGGAGTACACCATGAGAAATGCGGGGCTGGAAGAAGCACAAGCTGGAACCAAGATTGCTGGGAGAAATATCAATACCTTCAGATACGCAGATGACACCACCATTATGGCAGAAAGTGAAGAGGAACTAAAAAGCCTCTTGCTGAAAGGGAAAGTGAAAGAGGAGAGTGAAAAAGTTGGCTTAAAGCTCAAATTCAGAAAACTAAGATCATGGCATCTGGTCCCATCACTTCATGGCAAATAGATGGGGAAACAGTGGAAATAGTGTCAGATTTTATTTTTGGGGGCTCCAAAATCACTGCAGATAGTGACTGCAGGCATGAAATTAAAAGATGCTTACTCCTTGGAAGAAAAGTTATGACCAACCTAGATAGCATATTGAAAAGCAGAGACATTACTTTGCCAACAAAGGTCCATCTAGTCATAGCTATGGTTTTTCCAGTAGTCGTGTATGGATGTGAGAGTTGGACTATAAAGTAAGCTAAGCACTGAAGAATTGATGTTTTTGAACTGTGGTCTTGGAGATGACTCTTAAGAGTCCCTTGGACTGCAAGGAGATCCAACCAGTTCATTCTGAAGGAGATCAGTCCTGGTGTTCATCAGAAGGAATGATGCTAAAGCTGAAACTCCAATACCTTGGCCACCTCATGAGAACAGTTGACTCATTGGAAAAGATTCTGATCCTGGGAGGGATTAGGGGCAGGAGGAGAAGGGGATGACAGAGGATGAGATGGCTGGATGGCATCACCAACCTGATGGATGTGAGTCTGAGTGCACTCTGGGAGTTGGTGATGGACAGGGAGGCCTAGTGTACTGCAATTCATGGGGTCGCAAAGAGTCAGACACGACTGAGCAACTGAACTGAACTGAACTGAACTGATACTCTTCCCATCTCACCTCCTTCTCAAAAACAACCATTTTCAAGTATTTTAGCTGTTTGTTTTTTTTTATTGTTCCCCTCCATATATCTAAATAATATGCTTCTATTTCTTACTTCTGAATTTTCAGTTTAAGGTTTCTTCTCATCTATAGAAGATGAAAAATTTGGAGAAAGGCAACATACTATGGCGGGTGATCATGGCTTTGGAAACATACAGACTTGGGTTACATGTCAAATACTGACTCTGCCAGTTACTGGTTCTGTGACCTTAGGCATGTTACTCAATCTCTCTGTTTCTTCTCTCATGGGACCTAAATAAGATCATGTATATCGAGTACTTTGCACAATGTCTACCAAAGGAATAAGTACTAAATATATAGTAACCATTACTATTGTTATTATAATTTTTTATCGTTGTTAGCAATAGTAGTGGTAGTAGGTACCAACTGCAATTACTGTGCTAAGCATCCAGGATACAAAATGAAATAAGGTACAAATCTTGCCCTTCAAGTTGCCAACAGCCATTCAGAATATTGATAGGTATCAATTAAGGATACCAGCCACAAACACTCCGGAGTCTAGGGATGAGGGAGAGCCATGAACTTGAGTGGATGGGAAAGAGTCTACTCTCTGAAAAAAAATAAATTTATTTTATACATAAATAAATAAAAATACGTAGTAAATAAAATGTATTACTGCTCCTATTTCTGCCAGCAAACATTCATGGTAGCAAATCTAAAAATAAGTGAGAAGCAGAAGGAACTTTGATGAGCCAGCCAAATTCCCCTTTTTATAGATGGAGAAACTTAAGTCTCTTTAGAGAAGAAGCTTGCCCAGATCACACAACTAGCCATCAAAAAAATGAGGATGAGAGAAAGCTTTTTGAAGTTTGAGGCTTCTCTATGTCTATCCTGAATGGAGTAGCTAACCCCATTTCTGCACATAATTTACTATAATCTCCATCTCAACTCCTACCAGTTTCAGAATTGTATCATTTCCTGTGGTCTCTGTTGCTATCATTAGTTAATTTCTTGAATTGACCTGAATTCAACATCTTCACTGTAGTCATTTATTGTAAGTTTCAAATAGTAGTTTGTTGAAAGACAATTTTTCTCATGATAGTATCAGTATTGATCTAAATCATTTTTATAAGTGGGGTCAGAAACAGGAAGTAGAATTATTCTTTGGTTTTGATGTTGATCTTGCTTCCTTTGGTGGGGGTCTGCTCCAGGCAACATGTGAGTCCAGCCCCCAGGACCTAATATTCCAATTCCTGCTGCCTAGACAGCTTCACAGACTAGATCAGAATTCCTAGCTCTAGATTAGCATCTCTGGCTAGGGACAGCCGTGTTCTAATTCAACTTTTTTTTGATGAACTAAAACTCTTTAGTTCTAAAATTTTAAATGTTTATGCTACTTATTTCCATATTTTCCACAGGAGAATAAACATGCAATCTATTACTTTTCTGGCCTCTCAACCAGCGATATAGTAAAAAACATCAAAGTAGGAATATTTTTCAAGACATCCCATAGCCCTGATCCCTGCACATTTATAAAAATTTGTTCTAGGTCAAACAGCCAGGGATTTGAATGTATTCTCCAAAACATCTGAGAATCTCCATTCCCAGTGACAGATCACAGGGAATTTTACATTTTTCCCACTCTTTGATAGCTTCATGGCTTTCTGTTGTTTCATCACCAGCTGGATTATGGTCCACTGATGGTGGTGGGTTCCAAAGAGACAGAAGGCTGGTTTCAATCCATTTGTTGTTTTAACGACAAAGAATCATCCCATAAGCCTTGTTAAAACTTCATTTAATCTAGAAAAAATGGAGGCACCAAGATACTTAAGCAGGAATATGGTAATATCACCATCCATCAACATGAAATAAAAGAGTGGAAGGAGGCCTAGAAAGGCTGTCCTGGGAGACATGTGACTGACTACCTGAGAAAGAGTCAGCAAGGCTTTTAGCACTAGCTGCCACATCATTTAACCCTCATGTTATCAGGAATTAAAACCTTGCATACTTATTCTCTGACTTCAGTTAGAAAAATCTTTTGTGCAGTCAAAACACCAGGAAAAATAAAGTAACTGAACAATAATTGATTCATTTCATTCCTGACAAGGCAGTCTTTGGGCTCCTCTAGGAGCTCAGCTGGTAAAGAATCCACCTGTAATGTGGGAGACCTGGGTTTGGGCCTTCCCTGGGTTGGGAAGATCCCCTGGAAAAGGGAACCCACTCTAATATTTTTGCCTGGAGAAAGAGTCGGACACAACTGAGTGACTTTTACTTTCAACTCATTCATGGATCTTAGAGCTCATCTGTTGCACTTTTTAAATGTGTAAGCTAAAACTTAAGAGTGGAGAAGTGACCAAGGCTCTCCTTGAGACTCTTAAATGACTTAATGTCATCTGAAACATGATTTGCCAATATTCATTATTCTAGTCTTGACTCTGTTGCTTGTTAACTGCATGATGCTGACCAATTTGCTAAACCTCTCCAAGCCTCAATTCCCTCATCTATAAAATGAGCATAACAATAGTGCCTACCTCTTGATGCTGTTATAAAGATAAAGTTAGATATATGCATAAAGTGATAAGCACATAGTAAACATGTGATAACTGACAGATGTCATTATTATTTATGATGTGAAATTTTAGTATGGTGCACCTATGGAGAAATGTCAATCTAGTCTCTTTCCCTCTTTCTTTCTCAGGTGTCTTAAGTACAGAAGGTGGAGTCAGGAAACCTGGACTTCAGAGTCAGCTTTGCCATTTTCTAGGTTAAGTGACCTTGGGCAAGTCAGTTTATTAATCTAGCCTTAGTCTCCTCACATATAAGAAGGGAAAGTGAGATCAGTTTATATCTATTGTCTTAAACATCTCTACTATTAAATAAATTTTAGAATTTATACAATTGGCTGCCCAGACCATTTTCCTAGATTCCAGTCAATGGGAAAAGCTTCTAGAGGAACTCAGCCCCACAGACAACCTCTCAGGAACTAGGAGAAGGTGGAGCTCTAAGCTCAGCTCCCCATCCTCAAATCACAATCCAGGATTTGCTCTGAAAACCACCAAACAACTCCCCAAGGGAGAAAAAGCCTGGACCTGCTTAAAGACCCCACCCATCTCAAGAAAGTCCCCACCTCTTTCCTCTGCCAGCCTGTCATGGATTTTTCCAATTTTCCATCACTTTCTCCAACACTATGGCAGCTTCTGTCCCACTTTCAAGAAAGCTTAGTCATTGAGAAAGGGTGTAATGTTGCTGAAAAGACCCAATGCTGTCCAATCAAAACATTTTCACTTTTCAAGGCACAGAAAGAGACAGAGGGAAGTCTAGAAATAAAGTCCAAAGCGGCCATCTCTATAAGATGGTCTCTGAAGCCCAACTAAACTTTGTTTTCCAAAAGTGTAGGAACCATTTCTTATAAGCTAGGTGTTGTTCTAAGAGCTTCAGCTAGTTTACCTCATTGACTCTTCACCATAATCTTAGGAGGAAAGTACTTTGGTATAACTATGCTACAAACAAGGAAACAAGCACATACCTGCAATGATCAAATTTGTAAATTTCCAACATACCTTACTTACTTGTCCACTAAAAGTAAGATTTATTCTGCTGGTCTGATTTATCTTGTGGTTTTGTCATAGTTCCGCGCCCCGCGCGCCCCCCCACCCCCCTTTTTAGGCAGTGCCTGCTTACTATGTTATGCTTTAATTGAGCCTTCTTCATGTCTGTGTGAAAGATGCATAAAATCATTAAGTACTATTGAAAGCTCTCAGCAGAAATATTGATTTTTCCTACAGTTCTTCCCTGACATGGTTATTACTGACAATTTAGCCATATGCATGTTAAAATAAATTGACCTGGCATGAGCCTCTAAATACAATCTGAAAGATCTTCAGTTGCCTAATTTTATATCCTCAGATGAAATGATATAGTTTGGGGGTGAGAAACAGGGAAAAATCTGTCATTTTAACCACCAACTTGAGACTGTATGGATACAGAGGGGTTTTTTTTGTTTTTTGTTTTTCACTCTCTTATCTTAAAAGTCTTTAAAAAAAAATTATCCTTTAAATTGAGTCCAAAGTTCTGAGAATCAGAAAAGCTGATGGTGTAAGTTCCAGTTCCAGGGTAAGAGAAAACCAGTGTCCCAGCTTATGTAGTCAGGAAGAGAGAGAAATTTCTCCCTTCCACAACATTTTTGTTCTTTTCAGCCCTCAACAAACTAGACGAAGCCCACATGCACTGGGGATGGCAACCTGTTTTACAGTCTGAGGATTGAAATGCTAATCTCATCCAGAAACACCCTCACAGACACACCCAGTCAAGTTGATTATCACAGTTTTACTGTTCCTCCAAGTTGGGAATACCTGACCACCTGACTTGCCTTTTGAGAAACCTATAGGCAGGTCAGGAAGCAACAGTTAGAACTGGACATGGAACAACAGACTGGTTCCAAATAGGAAAAGGAGTACATCAAGGCTGTATATTAAAAAAAAAAAAACACTGCAATTTTTAGAGACTTGCCTGGCCATCCAATGTTTAAGACTCCACACTTCCACTGCAGGAGACCTGGGTTCTATACCTGGTTGGGGAACTAAGATCCTCCATATCACATGGTGTGGCAAAAAATTATTTTAAGAAAAAGAAAATAAAATGAATATGAACTAGACATCAAAATCAATCATGGACCTAAATGCACAGTGAAAAGCTAAAACAAATTTAAAAAGCTAGGATTTTTTTCTTTTATATCTTTCAGGAAAAATGGACTATCTTTTGGATCACAGAAATTTCCATATATTTGTCTTTCTTCTAGTCATCTGTAAAACTTCTTAAAGCCAGAACTCACATTATGCAAACTTGTATTCCCCTCAAAACTTAAACTGGTTCTTAGGACATAAGAGGCACAGTACAGGATGAGTACAAGAAATGAGTACAAAATGAGTACCAGAAAATACAGAGTCACTGAACACTCAAAAAGAGTTATGAGACTGGCTCACTTACAGTGACATGTATAACTCATAAGTAAAAGTACTTTTGAGGAGAGACCCACCATGTATAAATCTGGTATTTAATGGTTAAATGATCAACTGGAAAGAGTATCACCCTTCCCAAGGTTATTTACACATATCTTCAGCTCCAACCAAATTTATAACTGTGGTCAACATCTTAATTTTTCCCTTACTAAATTACTATAGAGATGAATTTTAGCAACTTAATCCACCCAGCTTAAATTAATTCTTCATTAAAGCAAAACTTTCTTCCATAGGGAAACTTCTAAATCCACCAGATGTAAGTATGAACACTTCTGATTTGTTTAATTATTTTTCTTAAATAAGAAGCTGAGAACATTTTGCCATGGATTAAATCACCTCTGCTACTGCTAAGTCACTTCAGTCGTGTCCGACTCTGTGTGACCCCATAGACGGTAGCCCACCAGGCTCCCCCGTCCCTGGGATTCTCCAGGCAAGAACACTGGAGTGGGTTGCCATTTCCTTCTCCAATGCATGAAAGTGAGAAGTGAAAGTGAAGTCGCTCAGTCGTGTCCGACTCAGCGACCCCATGGACTGCAGCCCACCAGGCTCCTCCGTCCATGGGACTTTCCAGGCAAGAGAACTGGAGTGGGGTGCCATTGCCTTCTCCGTAAATCACCTCAGGTCTCACAAATTTAGTATTCTTAAACTAAAGTCATGGTCTCACGTTGCAATTCTTTTGCAGCTGGAGAAAAACCACTTCATGTTGCTATGGGAAAGTATGTAAATGACCCAGGAAGACAGCAAAGGGTTTAGGTAAGTCCATATCTCCTAACATTTCTGCTAAATTCAATATCAATATTCTAAAAAGCTGTGGATTACATTTATCCTCACATTGCTTAATAGGCTTTCAGATGAGCAAGAACTTACTGTTTTTGAGTTGAAAAACTCAAAAGGATGTGAAGACAAGCCAGACTGGGAGAAAATATTTGCAAAAGATGTTTCTGATAAAAGGTTATTGACCAAAATATACAAAGAATTCTTAAAACACAACAATAAGAAAATGAAAAATGTGATTTTAAAATGGACCAAAGATCTGAATAGGCACCTCATTAAAGAAGATATGCAGATAGTAAATAAGCATATACAAAGATGGAGAGCATCACATGTCATTAAACCACTGAAAATCAAAACATGATTTTGATTGAACGGCCAAAATCCAAAACACTGACAACACCAAATGCCGGCTCGGGTGTAGAGCAATAGGAACTCTTATTCATTATTTCTGATGGGAACACAGAATGGCACAGCCACTCTGAAAGACAGTTCAGCAATTTCTGGCAAAATTAAACACACTCTCACCATATGATACAGCAATTGTTTCTTGGTATTTACCCAAATGAGTTGAAAACTTATGTCCACACAAAATCCTGCACATGATGTTTATGGAAGCTTTATTTAGAAATGCTCACTTGGAAGCAACCAACATGTTCTTCAGTAGGTGTCTGGAAAAATAAGCTATGGTACATCCAGACAATAGAATATTCAGTGCTAAAAAGAAATAGCCCAAGCCACACACACACAAAAAAAAAAACCATGAAGAAATGTTAATGCATGTTACTAAGTGAAAGAAAACAATCTGAAAAGACCACATACTGTATCATTCAAACTACATGACATTCTGAAAAGGCAAATCTATGGAAATATTTATAGTAAAAAGATCTGGCATTGCCAGGAGTTAAGGAGGAGAAAGGGATGGGATACATAGGTGGGACACAGAGGATTTTTAGGATAATGAAACTACTCTACACAATATTATAATGGTGGGTACATGCCGTTATACATTTGTCATAACCCATAGAAGGTGCAACACTAAGAGTGACCCTTAATTTAAACTATGGATGTTGGGTGATAATGATGCAGTTTCACTGATTGTAACCGATGCACCTTTCTGGTGGGATATGTTGACTGTGGGGGAGACTGTGTATGAGTAGGGGCAGGGGATATATGGGAACTCACCATGCTTTCTTCTCAATTTTTCTGCAAACTGAAAACTGCTCTAAAAAATAAAGTCTAACTTAAACAAAGTTGAGACACTTGCTAAACCTCAGAATCCACTCTTACAATGTATCCAAATTCCTTTATCTTTGTATTTTTAAAATATATCTACTTATTCTTAACCAAAAAAATATTTAACTAAATTCATTATCCCTTTGGAAATGCCTTTAAAACTTTTTAAAAGTATCTACTCTTTAACTCAGTAATTCCAATTAAAGGAATTGACCTCAAACAAATGGCTTTACACATGCAAAATAAATGTACACAATAGTACTTACAATGTAGAACACTGTTTATAATGTAAAAAATTTAAAATAACCAAAATGTCCATCAATGGAAGAAGAGCTAAACAGAATGTGATATCAATACTATGACATACATAATATGAATGAGCTGAACCTGTCTGGGATCATATTGAAAGGTTGTTGTTGGATTACGACGCCAGGATTCTTGGCTCCCGGAGGAGAAGAATTCAATCTGGGGCCAGAGACGAGGCTTGATCGCTCAGAGCTTTTGTGTAATAAAGTTTTATTAAAGTATAAAGGAGATAGAGAAAACTTCTGACATAGGCATCAGAAGGGGGCAGAAAGAGTACCCCCCTGCTAGTCTTTAGCTGGATGTTATATAGTCACCAGCAGTCTGTTAATAAAAGAAAGGAATGTCTCAAAACTTAGAATGGCACCAGGCCCCTCACCCATAAGATGTATTTTGGGATAATCTTGGCTCCAAATGGTTTATCTTGGGCCATAAAAGAATTAACTTGAATCTTGAATTAGGGCGGAGCACCATATAAATAGTTTCATTTACATAGATTAGAGGAACAATATCAGAGTATAGCATACTGGTTTATCAAGTAGGTTCTGAGCCCAAAAGGCAGAACTGACTTGAAGACAGAGTTTGAAGTAAATGCATAGTACATTAGCATAGCTTAAGATAAACATTTCCATAAGAAAAAGGCATTGGTTAACTTCAGGTGAAACCAGATGTCATGGCAACACAGAATTTTAAGAGAAACCTCCTTTTAAATTTGTATAGAGAAGGAAAAAATATCGCTAGTTTGTTTCCTCCTGCCGCTTAAGGGAGATAAAATGTCTGACACTTGCAGGCTATTTCCTCCATTTGGAGACCCCTGGCCTTCCTGTCTGTTACTCTCTCAATATCAAGGCATATTGTGTGATAAAAGAAAATTACAAAATTATGTGTGTACTATAGCTTCATACTATAGCTTCACATGTACTAAGTAAATTTATAATTACCCATCATCATGCTGCTGCTAAGTCACTTCAGTCGTGTCCGACTCTGTGACCCCATAGATGGCAGCCCACCAGGCTTCCCCATCCCTGGGATTCTCCAGGCAAGAACACTGGAGTGGGTTGCCATTTCCTTCTCCAGTGCATGAAAGTGAGAAATGAAAGTGAAGTCACTCAGTCGTGTCTGACCCTCAGTGACCCCATGGACTGCATTATCATAAGTAGACTGAAAAAGTTTTATAAGGATAAACCCCAAACTAATATTTTTTAATATCTGGAAAGGGAAATAAAGTTGGGAAGAAGATATATCAAAGTAGATGGGTTTCCCTTGTGGCTCAGCCAGAAAAGAATCCCACTGCAATGCAGGAGATGGAAGATGTGGGTTCATTCCTTGGGTCAGGAAAATCCCCTGGAGAAGGAAATGGCAACCCACTCCAGTATTCTTGCCTGGATAATCCCATGGACAGAGGATCACGGCAGGCTACAGTCCATGGGGTTGCAAAGAGTTGGACATGACTAACCAACTAAACACTCATGCATGTGAAAGTAAACCTTTATCTTCCTTGTTAGTGGTTTTTATAATAAGCTATTCCTGTACTACTAATATAGTTAAGGCAAAGGAGAAAAGGAAAGACATATCCTTTGAATGCAGAGTTCCAAAGAACAGCAAGAAAGATAAGAAAACCTTCCTCAGGGATCAATGCAAAGAAACAGAGGAACACAATAGAATAGGAAAGACAAGAGATCTCTTCAAGAAAATTAAAATTTCATACAAAGATGGGCAGAATAAAGGACAGAAACCTGGTATGGACCTAATAGAAGCAGAAGATATTAAGAAGAGGTGACAAGAATATACAGAACTATACAAAAACTATACCCAGTTGTGCATGTGACTGGTGATAGAAGCAAGATCCGATGCTGTAAAGAGCACTACTGCATAGGAACCTGGAATGTCAGGTCCTTGAATCAGGCAAATTGGAAGTGGTCAAACAAGAGATGACAAGGGTGAATGTCGACATTCTAGTAATCAGCTAACTAAAATGGACTGGACTGGGTAAATTTAACTCAGATGATCATTATATCTATTACTGCGGGCAGGAATCCCTCAGAAGAAATGGAGTAGCCATCATGATCAACAAAAGAGTCCGAAATGCAGTACTTGGATGCAATCTCAAAAACGACAGAATAAGGCAAACCATTCAATATCACAGTTATCCAAGTCTATGCCCCAACCAGTAATGCTGAAGAAGCTGAAGTGGAATGGTTTTATGAAGACCTACAAGACCTTTTAGAACTAACACCCAAAAAAGATGTCCTTTTCATTATAGGGGACTAAGAAAAGGCAGAGGAACCAGAGATCAAATTGCCAACATCCGCTGGATCATGGAAAAAGCAAGAGAGTTCCAGAAAAACATCTATTTCTGCTTTATTGACTATGCCAAAGCCTTTGACTGTGTGGATCACAGTAAAATGTGGAAAATTCTGAAAGAGATGGGAATACCAGACCACCTAACCTGCCTCTTGAGAAATCTGTATGCAGGTCAGGAAGCAACAGTTAGAACTGGACATGGAACAACAGACTGATTCCAAATAGGAAAAGGAGTAGGTCAAGGCTGTATATTGTCACCCTGCTTATTTAACATATCTGAAGAGTACATCATGAGAAACACTGGACTGGAAGAAACACAAGCTCGAATCACGATTGCTGGAAGAAATATCAGTAACCTCAGATATGCAGATGACACCACCCTTATGGCAGAAAGTGAAGAGGAACTAAGAGCCTCTTGATAAAAGTAAAAGAGGAGAGTGATAAAGCTGGCTTAAAACTCAACAGGAGAAAACGAAGATCATGGCATCCATTCCCATCACTCATGGCAAGTAGATGGGGAAACAATGGAAACAATGACAGACTTTATTTTGGGGGGCTCCAAAATCATTGCAGATGGTGACTTCAGCCATGAAATTAAAAGGCATTTACTCCTTGAAAGAAAAGCTGTGATCAACCTGGACAGCATATTAAAAAGCAGAACATTACTTTGCCAACAAAGGTCCATCTAGTCAAAGCTATGGTTTTTCCAGTAAACGTGTATAGATGTGAGAAGTGAACTATAAAGAAAGTTGAGCACTGAAGATCACTGTTGCTTTTGAACTGTGATGTTGAAGACTCTTGAGAGTCCCTTGGACTGCAAGATCAAACCAGTCCATCCTAAAGGAAATCAGTCCTGAATATTCATTGGAAGGACTGATGCTGAAGCTGGAACTCCAATACTTTGGCCACCTGACAGGAAGAACTGATTCACTGGAAAAGATCCTAATGCTGGGAAAGATTGAAGGCAGGAGGAGAAGGGGACGACAGAGAATGAGATGGTTCGATGGCATCACTGACTTGATGGACATGAGTCTGAGCAAGCTCTGGGAGTTGGAGATAGACAGGGAAGCCTGGCGTGCTGCAGTCCATTGGGTCCCAAAGAGTCAGACATGACTGAGTGACTGAACTGAACTGAACTAAGGTATGACTGCCAAAAACATTATATATATATATATACACACATATATATATATTTAAAGTGCACAACATGATGCTTTGATATACATTGTGAAATGATTACCACAAGCTAATTAACATTCATTATCTAATTAACACATTCATTATCTAATTAACATATTCATCATCTCACAGTTACCATTTTGTGTGTATAGTGTGCATGCGTGTGTGTGTGTGTGTGTGTGTGTGTGTGTGTGTGTGTGAGAGAGAGAGAGTGTGTGCAGTGGGAACATATCAGACTTAACTCTCTTAGCAATTTTCAGGTATATAACAGAATGTTACTAACTATAGTCATCATTCTGTATGTTAGATTTCCAAAAATTTCTCATCTTAACTTGCCTGAAACTGCGCACTCTTTCACCAAGAGCTACCCATTTCCCCAACCTCCAGCAACAACCATCCCACTCTGTTTCTATGAATTCAACTTTTTTTTAAGACTCCACATATAAGTGATATTATGTAGATTTTGTCTTTCTCTGTCTGGCTTAGTTCACATAGCCTATGAAGAGGTATCAAAAATAACAGAAGAACTATACAAAAAAGATCTTAAAGACCCAGATAACCATGATGGTGTGATCACACCTAGAGTCAGACATCATGGAGTGTGAAGTCAAGTAGGCCTTAGGAAGCATCACTATGATCAAAGCTAGTGGAAGTGATGAAATTACAGCTGAGCTATTTCAAATCCTAAAAGATAATGCTGTGAAAGTGTTGCACTCAATATGCCAGCAAATTTGGAAAATGCAGCAGTGGTCACAGGACTGGAAAAGGTCAGTTTTCACTCCAATCCCAAAGAAGGGCAATACCAAAGTGCCACACAATTGCACTCATCTCCCACATTAGCAAAGTAATGCTCCAAATTTTCCAATCCAGGCTTCAACAGTACATGAACCGAGAACTTCCAAATATTCAAGCTGGATTTAGAAAAGGCAGAGGAACCAGAGGTCAAATTCCCAACATACGTTGAATCATCGAAAAACAAGAGAATTCCAGGAAAACATCTACTTCTGGTTCACTGACTATGCTAAAGCCTCTGACTGTGTAGATCATAACAAACTGTGGAAAATTCTTCAAGAGATGGGAATACCAGACCACCTGACCTGCCTCCTGAGAAATCTGTATGCAGGTCAAGAAGCAACTGTTAGAACCAGACATGGAATAAAGGACTGGTTCCAAATTGGGAAAGGAATATGACAAGGCTGTATACTGTCACCATGCTTATTTAACTTATATGCAGAGTACATCATGAGAAACACTGGACTAGATGAAGCACAAGCTAGAATCAAGATTGCTGGGAGAAACATCAATAACCTCAGATATGAAGATAACACCACCCTTATGGCAGAAAGTGAAGAGGAACTAAAAAGCCTCTTGATGAAAGTGAAAGAGGAGAGTGAAATTTGGCTTAAAACTCAACATTCAGAAAACTAAGATCATGGCATCTGATCCCATCACTTCATGGCAAGTAGATGGGGAAACAATGGAAACAGTTACAGACTTTATTTTGGGGGGCTCCAAAATCACTGCAGATGTTGACTTCAGCCATGAAATGAAAAGACACTTGCTCCTTTGAAGAAAAGCTATGACAAACCTAGACAGCATGTTAAAAAGTAGAGACATTACTTTGCTGACAAAGTCCATCTAGACAAGGCTATGATTTTTCCAGTAGTCATGTATGGATGTGAGAGTTGGACCATAAAGAAAGCTGAGGTTGGAAGAAGTGATGCTTTTGAACTGTAGTGTTGGAGAAGACTCTTGAGAGTCCCTTACACTGCAAGGAGATCCAACCAATCAATCCTAAAGAAAATCAGTCCTGAATCTTCATTGGAAGGAGTGATGCTGAAGCTGAAACTCCAAAACTTTGGCCACTTGATGCAAAGAACTGACTCACTGGAAAAGTTCTTGATGCTGGGAAAGATCGAAGGCAGGATAAGAAGGGAACTACAGAGGATGAGATGGTTGGATGGTATCATTGAGTTGGATATGAGTTTGAGCAAGCTCCAGGAGTTGGTGATAGACAGGGAAGCCCGGCCTGCTGCAGTCCATGGGGTTGAAAAGAGTTAGACACAGCTGAGCTACTGAACTACATGGAATGTTCTCCATGAACTGAAACTTTAAAGCAGCACCAGAAAGATAGAAAAATGAGGTTGGGAAGAAAGCACTCTTATTAAAATACTAAAAACTTAATAACCACCATGGGAACACTGACCTCTAATAAAGCGTATGTCTCATTTATTGAATTATTCCACTTTTACATGTGTGATCAAGCATGAAATTTGGCTTTTAATTTACTTTACAAGACTTTCTTCTTATTTCCCCCCCCAAACTACAGAGTGCCTTATTTAAGCAATAAAATTAATCAGATTTCACATAATGCAGCATCTCAGGCACACCTAAAGAGCCAATCCAACAAGCAAAATCTTGAGAGTGGTGGAAAGAGAAATAGAGTCTTCATACCTATGAGACCCATCATATGCATCTAATCCAAAAAAGCAATCCTTTTCTTCAAACTTCTGAAACAAGGTTTAGACTGCATTTCCCAATAAATTTCTGAAAGGCCTCATCAACCATGTTAGAATGTAGACACTGTCTCACCTTTTTTTTTTTTTTTTAACATTGTAAAAGATTTTATCTTGATTTGATGGGCACTTGCTTCGAGATTTCAGCTAACACTATTAGAATTGGCAGATGATACTAGGGAAAGGGCAGTTTCCTGGAACCATACTGTTCGATTATCGTCTGGTCACCAATCTAGATTAAATGGCATACACAGAATTAAAGCAAGTTTTGTGTATAATGAGTCCACCCTAGGCTTATCAGATTCTCATATGAGAGCATGCACAATACCATCTACACAAATTCACCTTGCATCAGTTCAGAGTAGGTATAAAAACAGTCAAGTGTATCTACACTGTGAGCTTTGAAGGATCCAATCAAGTAATGTCCCACTCATTTGATGACCTTTTACTCTTCAGAAAAAGGAAGTTCGAGGTACTTGGACAAAATCACACTCAGGGGATTCTTTATTTTCTGTACAAAACAGTGGTTCTCAATCAGGAGCATTTTATCACTCATCCCCAGGGGACATTTAACAATGGCTACAGACATCTTTTCGGAGAAGGGGATGACACAGACGTCTTTTAGCAGTCGCAGCTAAGGGAGGAGATTACTACTGGCATCTAGTGGACAGAAACAAGAGATAAGACTAAACATCCCATAACACACAAGATTTATAACAACAAAGAATTACCCAATTCAAAACGTCAACAAAGCCAAAGTTCAGAAATATTGTTTCGAGGTAACATTTTTGTAATTTTTTCCTTTCACTGTGCAAGTAACCTTCTTAGAACCATTGCTCCTAGTCTTTATCTTTGCCTCTTCACCTCCCAATAACACCACATCTCACCTCAATCTGGACCCAGCTCCCCTCATTCCAGTGAAACAACTGCCTCTGAAGGTTTCAGTGAGTTCCTATCACACAAACCAATAAATCTCATCCTGTTTGATCACTTTAGGAAAGAGTCTCTCCTCTTGCTTCCAGAACCCTGAATTCTCCCAGTTTTCCCTTCCTCTTTCTTCCCTGACTTATTAATAAGTTTCTTTTTTTTTATATCTCCATTATGCATTAGAGTTTCATGATTCAGCATTAGACCATCTCTCTTTACCTTTTCTCAAGGTAACTGTAGTATTTTCCTATTGTTGCTCTAATTACCACAAACTTGGCTTCTTAAACAGTACACATTTATTATTTTACAGTTTCAGAGATTAGAATTCCCAAATGGGTCTCAAGGGACTAAAATCAAAGTCTTATCAGGGCTATGTTTCTTTCTGAAGACTAGGGGAAAATTGACTCGATTGCCTTTTCCAGCTTCAAGAGCTGCCCCTACTCCTTGACTAAAGGCTCCTTAAAAGCCAGCAATGACAGGTCAAATGCTTCCTCACATCACATCCCTCTGAAACTGGCTCTTCTACTGCACTTTTCCACTTTTAAGGACCCTTGTGATTAAGTCCACCTAGATAATCCAGGATAATCTCTATTGCACAATCAGCTGAATAACAACCTTAATTCCATCTGTTATTTTAATTCCCCTTTGTTATGAACCCCTTTGGGCTTCCCTTGTGGCTCAGCTAGTAAAGAATCTGTGCAGTGCAGGAGACATGGGTTCAATATCTGGGTTGGGAAGATACCCTGGAGAAAGGAACAGCTACCACTCCAGTATTCTGGCCTGGAGAATTCCATGGACTGTACAGTCCATGGGGTCACAATGAGTCAGACATGACTGAGTGACTTTCACTCTGTTATATAAGATAACATGTTCACAGATTCTGGAAACTAAGCCATGTCCATCTCTGAAAGGCCATTATTCTGTCTACCACAGTAATTTCAATTACTATCTGTTTGTACACAGACGACTCCCAATTTCATATTTTGTATCTCTAACTTAGACTTTTCTTCTCAATGCTAAATCCAAATACTAGAGAGTTGAAACTTCAGTCCCAAACCAAATTCATACCCTTTCTCCCTAAATATGGTCCTTTGCCAGCATTCCCAGCTTCAGTGAAAGGCATCATCAGCCATTCAGTTACTTAAGGCTAGAAACCTGGGTGTTGGTCATCCTTAATAGCTCCTTTTTCTTTACTTCCATTTTCATTCAATTATCAAGTCCATTTACTTTCTAATCTTCTTATGAATTCCTCTACTGCTAACTGCTGCTACGTCGCTTCAGTCGTGTCCGACTCTGTGCGACCCCATAGACGGCAGCCCACCAGGCTTCCCCGTCCCTGGGATTCTCCAGGCAAGAACACTGGAGTGGGTTGCCATTTCCTTCTCCAGTGCATGAAAGTGAAAAGTGAAAGTGAAGTCGCTCAGTCGTGTCTGACCCTCAGCGACCCCATGGATTGCAGCCTTCTAGGCTTCTCCATCCATGGGATTTTCCAGGCAAGAGTACTGGAGTGGGGTGCCATTGCCTTCTCCGATGAATTCCTCTACTTCTCACCATCTCCACCTCTCATCCCAACTATACTCATTCAAGAAAACTTGAGCTCATTAGAGCTACTGGAAGACCCTCCTAACTAGTCTACTCTTACCTGCTCTGACCCCCCACCAGTGCCTGCTCTTCATCTGGCAAAATTATCTTTTTGGAACTAAATCTGATCAAGTCATCCTTCTGCTTAAATTCTGTAGCAGCTTCCTGTTTTTCTAGGGATGAAAAAAAAAAAAGTACCTGAATACAGCCTACCAGGATTTTCCAAGCCTCATCCCCATATCCCTCTCTAGCCTCACATGGTAACAGAACAGACCACATTGCTCTTCTTCCAGTCTGAGAATGTACCCACCTCTCTCACCTCACAGGACCTTGGCACTCACTGCTCTCTTCCTAGAATATTTCTTGCGTTTCTCTCCTGCTGTATCTAACTCAAAATTTCACCATCAAACCCTCTCAGGGAAGCCTTCCCTGCCTTCCCTTGCTCAGTCCTTAGAGCACCATGCCTTTCTCTTCTGCAATCAGCATAATTGAAATTTTGAAAATTTTTGAGATTATTTAATTAACAGTTCTCTCCCACATTTCAGTATCTGTTCCATGAAAGCAGGACAGTGTCTGTGCTCACTGAATCCCCAGAGCCTAGCTGAGTTTTAGGCACACTGTTGGCACTCAATAACTATTTATTAAGTGGATAAATGACAATTGTATGTGGAATATTTAAAAAATGATACAAAGGAACTTATTTACAAAACAGAAACAGATTCACAGACTTAAAAAACAAACTTATAGTTACCAAAGGGAAAAGGCTGGAAGGAGGGAGGGATTGGGAGCTTGGGCTTGACATATATACACTACTATATTTAAAATGGATTACCAACAAAGGCCTACAGTACAGCATGGGGAACTCTGCTCAGTATTCTGTAATAATCTAAATGGAAAAATAACTTGAAAAAGAATAGATATATGTATAACTGAATCACTTTGCTGTACATCTGAAAACTAACACAACATTGTTAACAACTATACTCCAATATAAAATAAAAATTTAAATAAATATAAATGACAATGAGTAAGATGTCTATTACTATAGTCACAGCAATGGTTTGCTAGTCATCTTGTTGTTCCCTTAACAATGTTCTACTGAATATATGCTTTTTTTCAAATGCCAGTAAGCTATCCTATCTTACTTTAATTTTATTTCCTAATTAAAGTCTCTAATTGCATGAACACAAGTTTAACAATTGTACTATAAGGTCAAGAGGAAAGAAAAATGCTCTTTTGGCATCCCTCGATTTCTCCTCTAGTTATCATTTTCTTCCCTCGAGATAGATTTGGACTATTCTACTGGAATGTGGCTTGACTCTCTGTCCTCAACATCACTGGCAACAATTCTCAAAGCTGCCAATGGCAGTTGTGGACACTCATTGGAAATGACAGCAGACTTCAACATGGCATTGACTTGCATGAAGTTTTTCTAATACTTAAGGAGTTTGGTCATGTGTCAGAGCTGCTCACATTAAATGATCTATTAGGTGCCATGATCTCCAGAAAGGTCATCCGTCACATTGTAGGCCAGAAGTGTCACCTCTGTTTAATGTGATAGGAAGCCAAACTCCCAAACTAACTAGAGAGAAATTGGCATATGTCACTGCTGGCTGATCAAAAAGCTGAGGCTCTCAATTCACACCCACAATTGTGCAAATTAAAGTTCCCCACTTTAACCGGTGCATAAGCTAAATGTTTAACAGAGTCTATGACTTAATGGCCATTGAATTTTAATAGTTAAAGTATTATTAGCTTAAAATATTCTTACAATGAATATAAAGTAATGCATATAATGAGTTTTATTATGACTAAGGGTGAAAACCTTTTTTGGGGAGAGGGTGGCTACAAAATGAGAATTTTGGAGAGTAGCAAGTGAAAATACTTAGCTGAGTTTACCAAACAAGAAAGATTTTTTGACTGTGAAAAAATGAAAAAGAATTCATTTTCAGGTAAGGACTTTGTGATATTTGTGAGGATCTGGGATGAATCCTAAGTTGGCCAAAGGCAACAAACATCACACCTGGCAAGATCTAGCTGAAAAGAAAAAAATACAACATCAATAAATAAATTAGTGAAGTGTCCCTGAAGATAGGGTATATAGATTCTTTAGAAACACCCTCAAATGGTTATTACTAGGTTAACCAAGACTGGCAAATGTAAGAAGTAATTATAAGGAAAAATAATATAATTTAAATATCTGTGCTAAAAAGTGTGTACATGTATTATATCTAACATATTTTTGATATCACAGAAGATATCAACTAAGTGGATGGAGGGTTGTGACATTGTCCAATAACTAATGGATGGAGGTCCGTGACACTGTAACAGGGGGCAGGGATCAAGACTATCCCCAAGAAAAAGAAAGGCAAAATGGTTGTCTGAGGAGGCCTTATAAATAGCTATGAAAAGAAGAGAAACGAAAGGCAAAGGAGAAAAGGAAAGATATACCATTTGAATGCAGAGTTTCAAGGAATAGCAAGGAGAGATAAGAAAGACTTCCTCAGTGATCAACGCAAATAGAGGAAAACAATAGAATGGGAAGGCTAAAGATCTCTTCAAGAAAGTTAGAGATGCCAAGGGAAATTTTCATGCAAAGATGGGCTCGATAAAGCAGAAATGGTATGTATGGACCTGACAGAAATGGTATGTATGGACCTTACAGAAGCAGTAGATATTAGGAAGAGGAGGCAGGAAAACACAGAAGAACTATACAAAAAAGATGATTTGGGAGAATGGCATTGAAACGTATAATATCATATATGAAATGAATCGCCAGTCTAGGTTCACTGCATGATACTGGATGCTTGGGGCTGGTGCACTGAAACGACCCAGAGGGATGGTACAGGGAGGGAGGAGGGAGGGGGGTTCAGGATGGGGAACACGTGTATACCTGTGGCAGATTCATGTTGATGTATGGCAAAACCAATACAATATTTTAAAGTAATTAACCTCCAATTAAAATAAATAAATTTATATTAATAAAATAAAAATAAATAAAATAAAATATGTTAGTTTCCAGTGTACAGCACAGCAATTCATATACACACACACAAAAAAAGATCTTCATGACCCAGATAATCATGATGGTGTGACCACTCAACTAGATTCCAGCTCTGGAATGAGAAGTCAGGTGGGGCTTAGGAAGCATCACTACGAACAAAGCTAGTGGAGGTGATGGAATTCTAGTTGAGTTATTTCAAAACCTAAAAGATGATGCTGTGAAAGTGCTGCACTCAATATGCCAGTAAATTTGGAAAATGCAGCAGTGGTCACAGGACTGGAAAAGGTCAGTTTTCATTCCAATTCCTAAAAAAGACAATGCCAAAGAATGTTCAAATTACCACACAATTGCACTTATCTCACATGCTAGCAAAGTAAAGCTCAAAATTCTCCAAGCCAGGCTTCAGCAATACATGAACTGAGAACTTCCAGATGCTCAAGCTGGATTTAGAAAAGGCAGAGGAACCAGAGGTCAAATTGCCAGTATCCATTGGATCACTGAAAAAGCAAGAAAGTTCCAGAAAAACATCTACTTCTGCTTTAACGACTATGTCAAACTCTTTGACTGTGTGGATCATGACAAACTGTGGAAAATTCTTCAGGAGATGGGAATACCAAACCACTTGACCTGCCTCCTAAGAAATCTGTATGCAGGTCAAGAAGCAACCGTTAAAATTGGATATGGAACAACAGACTGGTTCCAAATAGGGAAAGGAGTACGTCAAGGCTGTATATTGTCACCCTGCTTATTTAACTTATATGCAGAGTACATCATGAGAAATGCTGGTCTATGAAGCACAAGATGGAATCAAGATTGCCAGGTGAAATATCAATAACCTCAGATATGCAGATAACACCACCCTTGTGGCAAAAAGTGAAGAAGAACTAAAGAGCCTCTTGATAAAAGAAAAGAGGAGAGTGAAAAAGTTGGCTTAAAACTCAGCATTCATAAAACTAAGATTATGGCATCTGGTCCCATCACTTCATGGCAAATAGATGGGGAAACAATGGAAACAATGATACACTTTACTTTTGGGGGGCTCCAAAATCATTGCAGATGGTGACTGCAGCCATGAAATTAAAAGACACTTGCTCCTTGAAAGAAAAGCTGTGATCAGCTTGGACAGCTTATTAAAATGCAGAGACATTACTTTGCCAACAAAGGTGCATCTGGTCAAAGCGATGGTTTTCCCCATAGTCATATATGGATGTAACAGTTGCACTATATAGAAAGCTGAGTGCCAAAGAATTGATGTTTTTGAACTATGTGTTGGAGAAGACTCTTGAGAGTCCCTTGGACTTCAAGAGGATCCAACCAGTCCATCCTAAAGGAAATCAGTCCTGAATATTCATTGGAAGGAGTGATGCTGAAGCTGAAACTCCAATACTTTGGCCACCTAATGTGAAGAATTAACTCATTTGAAAAGACCCTGATTCTGGGAAAGATTGAAGGCAGGAGGAGAACGGGATGACTGAGGATGAGATGGTTGGATGGCATCACCAACTCAATGGACATAGGTTTGTCCAGGAGTTGGTGATGGACAGGGAGGTCTGGTGTGCTGCAGTCCATGGGGTCGCACAGAGTTGGACACGACTGAGCGACTGAACTGACCGAAGTTCTCTCTGAACCTTTGTTCCAAGATATTTAACAGTAAAATAAAGTGTGTGCTTTAAGGTGATATTTCATGGTTCATTTGTAATTTGTATTATCTGTATTTGTTTCCCATTTTGTGTATTTTCCTTTGTGACAGTCCAGGTAATTTTACCAATAGTCTAGAAGGCTGTTAAGATGATTCCTATAGCCAAGATATAGGTTTCCTCTCTTAGAGAATTCACAAGTGTGTAGTGTTTAAATAGACTAGGGCCACGCAAAGGACTCAAATCCCCTTCCCCTTTAGACAAGCACTTGGAAGGACAAAGCAGTTGAGTCATTTCTCCAAATCAGTTTGGAAAGTCATGCTAGGCATGCTAGGCCTGCAGTCTACACGCTGCTCTGTGTCGTTCCAACATATCATGACACCTCCCACAGCACTGAATTCTTTCAGGCATGATCAGTCTTATAGTCTTTTCCTCAAGCAGCATGACTGCCTCCTTACATTTAAAAGAGACATTAAGAGACCTTAAGAATGCAAACCATAAAAAAGAACTGATAAATTGATAATGCTATAATTTAGAAGTGTGGCACCATAAAAGATAATATAAACAAAATGAAAGATGATGTGCAGATGAGAAGACATTAGCATCGGACATAACTGAAAAAGAACTAGTCCTCAGAATACATAAAGAGCTCCTATAACTCAAAAATAAAATAATAGAAAAAAAAGGACTAAGTATGAGAAGCAATTGATAGACCAAGAAACCCAAATGGATAATAGATAAATAAGGTGTAAATTAAAACAACAATGAAATAACATCAAATTGACAGAAAAAGTTAAAATCTGACACTACCAATTACAAGTAACATTGCAGAGATACAGGAATTGTCACATATTACTGCATAGTTTAAACTGGTACAATAACTTTGGACAACCACTGACAATATCTGGTAAAGTTTTAAAAAGCTCATACCTTTCAGTTCAGTTCAGTCACTCAGTCAGTCGTGTCCGACTCTTTGCGACCCCATGAATCGCAGCATGCCAGGCCTCCCTGTTCCCTTACAAGCCAGCAACTTTCTTCTAAATCAGTGTTTTTCAACAAAAGGAGGAATAGTTCACCTATCCAGGGGATACTTGGCAATGCCTGGAGACAGTTTTAGTTGTCACATCTGGGGTTGCAAAAGGCCAAGAGGAGGGAGGTGAGGTGAAGTCACTCAGTCGTGTCCGACTCTTTGTGACCCCATGGACTGTAACCTACTAGGCTTCTCTGTCCATGGGATTCTCCAGGCAAGAATACTGGAGTGGATTGCCATTTCCTTCTCCAGAGGATCTTCCCAACCCAGGGTTCGAACCCAGGTCTCCCACATTGGAGGCAGACGCTTTAACCTCTAAGCCACCAGGGAAGTCCAAGAGGAGGGAAGGGGATATTATTACAATCCAGAGAGGCTAAAGAACTGTTAAACATCCTACAAAGCACAGGCTATCCCTATGCTCAAAGAGATATCTGGCTCAAATATCAATAGTGCTGAGGTTGGGAAACTGTGGTAGTTGAATGGCCCACAAAAGATTTCTCTACCTGGAATCTATGAGTATTCTCAAAGACTTTCTTTGAGAAAAGATTCTCTGCACATGAAATTAATTTAAGGATCTCAAAATGAGACCTTGGATTATCTAGATGGCCCCAAATCCAATGACCATTGTCCTTATAAGAAGAGAAGACAGAGACAGGAGAAAAGCGACACAGAGGAGACGGTCCTATAAAGACAGAGGTCAACAGAAGCTGGAAGAAGCAAGAAACGTAATCTCTCCTAGAACTTCAGGAGGAAGTGACTGATACTTGACTTGGGTGGGGCTTCTACCCTGGAAAAAAATGTAAGAGGAAAAACATTCATTGTTTTAAGCCACCCAGTTTGTATTGATTTGCTGTGGTAGCCTGAAGACTAGGTATACATTCAAGAGAAACACTTGCATATGTTTTGGAGGAGAAATGTACAAAGTTGCAACTGAAGTTCACTATAACAACAACAGCAAAATTGAAACAACCTAAATTTTTATCAAGAGGAAAATTAAAGTATATTCACTTAATGCTCTACAGCAGTGTAAAAATGAACAACTTAGAACTGCATGTATTAGCCTGTGTTGATTTCATGATATGATACTGACAGGATAAAAGTCTGTTCAGAAGAATATATAAGGTATGATTATCATTTATATAAGGTTTTAAATCTAAAAAGCAATATTGTATAATATTTATGGCTATCTAAATCTATGGCAAAAATATAATCAGTTCAGTTCAGTTCAGTTCAGTCGCTCAGTCATGTCCGATTCTTTGCGACCCCATGAATCGCAGCACGCCAGGCCTCCCTGTTCATCACCATCTCTCGGAGTTCACTCAGACTCACATCCATCGAGTCAGTGATGCCATCCAGCCATCTCATCCTCGGTCGTCCCCTTCTCCTCCTGCCCCCAATCCCTCCCAGCATCAGAGTCTTTTCCAATGAGTCAACTCTTCGCATGAGGTGGCCAAAGTACTGGAGTTTC